>JALPQI010031496.1:0-40835 GCA_025490895.1 Thaumatotibia leucotreta
AGTAAACACAACAATGAACACAACAAAATAAACGCAACAAACATTTGAAATTCACTCCACTCCGAAGAACAAAATAAATACAAAATTACAAATGGTAACTTTAAAACGGCGCGCGCATACCTAAGGAATTTTTTAACGCGCGCAAATTTGTGAGGCAGCAATCCTATCGACAAACAGCCAATATAAAAAAAAACTGCGAATCATTAACGTTTATCATAAAATAAAAATACGATAACTTTACATTTAATATAATTACTTGATAATTTGGATGCACAATTTAAATATTTTATTTATTTATTTACGAAAATTTATAGTATTTTGAAATAATATTCTGGATTCCGCTATTTCTGCCACATGTCAACTCTTTGATCAATTTAAAAAATAAATATAACCTGACTAAATTTGAATGCTTCATCTACGTGACATAATACTTGCAAATGTTTGCAAACGTACTTGGTCGGGTTATGTTATTACCGCACTAGAACAAAATAACGTAATGAAAAAGCACGCGTGTTTAATATCTTGGATTATGAGCCTAATAGCGGTTCAATAATACCTACGTTACGAGCAAGTGTGTTGAAAAGATTAATAAATTTCCAACAAGTTGAGCTAACATGTATTACCGTAGGTCTTATAGTTTTAGAGATTTGCGACTTCTTAAAAGTACTCTTTTTCGTAAACTAACGCTATTTTGAGTTTTCCTAACGATTTCGGCTTAATATCGCCTCACCTAATTATGCTACGAAAAACATGCAATAATGACCTTATAGCGCACTTAATATTCTTTCGTTAAAGGGTAAAATCATGTCAGCAAACTTTGTAATTGAAAATAAAAAGGCGTAATTCAAAAGGCAGTAGACCCGCTATCTAAGTTTTTCATACAAATCGCAAGTCATGTTGCAAAGCTGCAATTTTAGTATATTATATAGGCCCTATAAGGACGTACAAAAATGTATATTACAATAAATACAAAAAAACAATTTCGGCATAAGACGAAAAAAACTGAAAAATTATTGGACTACTTTTACGTTTTGACGTTTAATTAAGAAACTATTATCTTTTTGATACTAATTGCTACAAAACTTAAAAAGAATATTAAATTTGAAAGGATTTGAGCTACCTTGCATTACCCTAAATTATATAGATTTAGAGATACGACATTTCAAAATGTGCCCTTCATTAAGTTAAGAAAATAAATGCATGTTTTGAAGCCTCGTATACCCCCAACTATAAGACTTATAGTAATTGTTATCGGCTCAATTTGTTCCAAATTTAATGTAGTTGTTATCTACAATTACTTTTTTTTTCTTAGCGCGAACGTTTTGCCAATATTTAGTGAATAGCTTTAACGTAACCTAAAATTTGTTTAATTTTTGATAAAAGGGCACTTTATGAAATGTCGTATCTCAAAATATATATAGCTTACGGTGATGCAACGTAGCTCAAATCCTTTCAAATTTAATGTTCTTTCTTAATTTTATAGCAATTAGTATCAAAAAGATAATAGATTTTTAGTTAAACGTCAAAAACTAAAAAAAGTCCGATTTTTTTTCCGTTTTTTACGTCCTATGCCCAAACTATTATTTTGTTTTTCTTTTAATATGCATTTTCGTATATATCTATAAGGCCTTTATAATATAACAAAATTGCAGCTTTGCAACTCGACTTGCGAATTGTATGAAAAACTTAGATAGCAGGCCTCCTGCCTTATGAATTTCGCGTTTATACTTTCAACTGCAAAGTTCACTGACCTAATTTTACCCTTAAATTAAAGAATATTAAGTGCGCTATTAGGTCATTATGGCATGTTTTTCGTAGCATAATTAGGTGAGGCGATATTAAGCCGAAAATGTTCGCAAAACACAAAATTTTATCTAGTTCACAAAAAGGAGTACTTTTTAAAGTCTCGAATCTCTGAAACTATAAGACCTACGGTAATGCATGTTAGCTCAACTTGTTGGAAATTTATTAGTCTTTAAACGTTTAATAACATATGACATCAAATAACGTAAGGTTTTTTAAATAAAAATCAGAAACTAAAAAATGGCCATAAATTTCGCAGTTTTTCACGTACTACCCAGCTAGCACAACTTTTTTTTGCTTGCAAAATGTGGTTTTATACTGCCCTGTGGTGTCTAAATAACATACCAAAAATGCAGCGATACTACTTGATTTGCGAGTTTAGGGTAAAATTATGTACGATTTGACCGTACTAATTATATGTGACGAACTGAAAGCGTATGTGAAAATGATAACTTAGATGTTCATATTTTTCTGACGATTTAAGTGTACATGACTTCTTGGACACCTTGCCCGCTCAGGTATATCTGCTGCTGATTGTACTTTGGATCTGGTAGTTGCCCTCACTGACCCAAAAATAATTTCTACCCTGTCTACACCGTGTTTTTATTGATTTCCTCTAAATTAAAGGGAAGCTTATAAATTTAGGTCAAAAATGATCTATTTCTCTAAGAAACTAGTGTCTTAACACTTACTGTCTTATTTTGACATGTGCCGTCACAGCAGCCGTCAGTCACCCGACATCTTATTTTTAAGGTTCTCTCACACTTACCATTACCATTACAATTATTATTGTATGAAAAAAAAACATTTTTTTTTCGAAATTAACAAAAGCCGATATACCAGGCAACTTCTATTAATGTTCCAAGTAACCTGTCCAATTTAACGGAAATCAATAAAAACACGGTGTATATATTACCTATATAAAAAACTAATACTTATACTTGCAAATGGAAATATTAGGGGTTTATATACCTACCATTTGCGGGTTGTAACGCACATAGCTTATTTTCTTTCTTGGTATAAACGACGTCAGTGTTCGTTTATTTCTTTTGTTCCCCACTTGAACAAAGCTGAAAACTTAGGAAAAAAACTGTTAAAAAATCATAAGAAATTAGATTTCACTCAAGAAAGACCAACCGACCGAACGAAATAATAGTAAAGGGTCATTCCAGGTGAAATCAACAAATCGAGTGTGCTGCATGGTTTCTGATTTGAATGAAAAAAATTGAGGATGGCATCATCATGGATCATGGTGGCAGACGTGCTGAACCATTGGACACATGAAGATTAATGATGAGCAGCAGCAGCACAGCATCGTCACAGTGGACAAATTACTGCGATCGCCAACCCTTTTGCCAGCGTGGTGATTATGGGCATTTACCTCCTAATGTCCAATACGCATAGTTATTAGGATCACCTTGTATATTATTCTATCCATTTATCGGCCTGATTAATATGTACACTATACAAAGTTGCAAATTTCTAATTCTAAGGGTCACTCAGTTATGCTGCGGACAGACAGACAGACCGACGGACGTAGCGAAAGTATAAGGGTTCCTAGTTTACTACGGAACCCTAAAATCTCGTGTCGATTTAAAACATTCCTTTCAGTCGTGTTTTCTTTTATCGCCAACCTTTACTTTTTTCACACTTGTATCGTAATGTCATCAATGTCATCATCATCATCCATCATCATCATCATCATATCAGCCGAAAGACTTCCACTGCTGAACATAGGCCTCTCCCAAAGATTGCCACAATGACCGATCCTGCGTTACCCGCATCCAGCGGACCCTGGGGCAAGATTTTTTTTTTGTGTTAAGCGGTTAATTCCGAAAACGTTAACTTACAAAAAAAACTCTCTTTTGTAACCCGAATTTTTCTTTTTTGGTGTGACTGATATGTAGGTATACCTGTACCAAATTGCAAATTTGTTATACTAACGGCCTATGAGCTATGCTGCGGACAGACAGCCGGACAGACTGAAAGCCGGACGGACGGAACCCTAAAAAGGTTGGAATTAATTTTGGGTCTATATCGGGTGGCATAATTTTTTTATTTCAAAAAAATTGTTGCTTACCAACTTTACGCCGTAAAATGAATGGCCTAAACATCGTTGCACATTTTTTAGTTTTGCTGAAAATGTTAATCCTAACTTGGTTGTTCCTAAATATCGTTTGTCCTAATGATTTTCGTGTCTAATGTGTATGTATCGAATAATAATTGTGCATAATTGTGATGATCCTACTATTTAATGTACTAAAACTAACTACCTTTAAAAAAATATTTTCCTTAAACTTAACCCCCCCTTAAACCACCCAACCCTGTTATCCAAAGAATTTTAGTCATCAGTACGGATACGGACCTAGGAACCGGTCGACGAAGCCCCGCTGCGCGGGACTTCTATTCCTGATCTAAGGGATAAAAGGTACCTAACGAACCTATCCAGGTTAGAGTAGGGGAGGTACAGATTCATTATTTTCTAATACAGGGGGCTTCGCCCCCGAGCCCCCCTTGTGGGGCGCTTCGCTCTCCCGTTGCCCCTTTTTCGGGTTTACAAGAATGAGGATGGGTAAACAATTGATTAGCTTCGCTCTCCCGTCGCCCCTTTTTCGGGTTTACAAGAATGAGGATGGGTAAACAATTGATTGAAAATACTTAAGTATTTTATAGACTACGCCTTTCACTCCGCCCTATCCTAGAAACCTAACCATTCCAAGTCGGTTTTACCCTGGCTTATTACTTGAACATTATTTTAAACCATTCACCATATTGTTAATATGCTTTTCTAAATGAAATTTCAGATATAACAATTGTAGGCGCAAAGAAAATTGACAGTTGAGCAGTAGGAAAAACAATATTAATCACAATGAACATTATGATTATTAAGCTTTAGGTAATTCGACGTTCGAGTAATCAATATTAGGATAAATATAGTGTAGGTGTTTTAAATGTGTATGCGCAAAATAAAGTAGGCTATACGAGTATGCCATTTAACACTATGCCATACATTCTGGGACAAAAAAATTTAGGACAATCGACATTGTACAACACGACACTTTTTATCTTAAAAATATACCTACTCTTCAGACAAAGTTTCGGTTCAAAGACATTTTTTTTGTACACTTGTATAACGATGAACACTGTCACCTGCGTCGAAAGTGTTAAAAGGGATAAATATTAAAAAAAAACTGAAATCGATTTGTATTATTTTTTAATCAGCAGTTGGAATACGACGTATCAAGTCCCTATCTTTCAAATCACACTATTTCCATACAAACTTTCAACTACCTTTTACCACCTTTTCCCACTTTAGGGTTTAAATTTTATAAAATGGTTTCTTATTTTGTATACAAATAATTATATAAGTAACCTTCTGTAAAAATGTCATCTTTCTAGCCCTAGTAATTTACACTAAATTTATAATCTACCTTAGTCTCCTTAAACAAAATCTACACCCCTACTTAACCCTCTCAATCATGGAATTTCCCTACTCTCTGGTATATTATTGCTTTTTTCGTATTTTACTTAGTAAATCTCCTACAATGTTTTAGGTATCCAATTGTAAATTTGCATTCCCGTGTTATAAAATACTTTTATAGGGATTATTATAGCTTTAAGTTAAACTTCAACCCAATAAAAATTCTAATCCCCTTTTAACCTTTAAGAAATGATTAAATTACATTTCTTGTACCCTTGTAAAATACCTTATTAATACTAAAGTGTCAAGTTTCTAAATTAAAATAAATTTGGATCCCACCTTTGCACTCTTATCTTACCAGAAAAAAACAGCTTATACACGAAGTTTGACATTGTCATTCAAATGAACAATAAGTTGAGTCTCTAATTGTTTACATTTATTTTTACCAATGTATAAAATACGCAATAGAATGTCGAATTTACAAGAATATGTTTGTAATTTACCATTTTTGAAGTTACCTAGGTCACATAAACGTGTACGAGTATTTGCTCGTGCTATGAGCAAAACATAGTACCTACCGAAAAAAGCAACATTATTATTAGGTACTTTGTTTGTGCAATATGCAACACGGAAGTTACCTCTTACCTACATGTATCCTAGGTACCTAATGTAGGCACCATGTTAAATAAAATCATCAAAATGTATGCAAGGTACCTACATCATTTTTGCGTAAAGGTGCGTTCGAACTAAAAGAGCATTCGCTGTTCTAACCTCCCACTCTACGAAATTCGATCAGTACACAAAACGTGATTGGTTGATTTCGTAGAACAGGCGCTAGAATAGGGAATGATCTTTTGGTTTAAATGCACCATTACTATTAAGAACAGGAATTCCCTCGGTTTACCAAGGAGCAGTTCATGACAGCCTTCGTTACCCTTCTGCCACTGACGACGACGACTGCGACTGGTCTGGTGACGTGATATGATTAAATCTTGTTATCCACATTGTAATCCACACTCCTTTTTTTACTTTAGAACAACCTGTATATTAGCAGCTCCTGAGGTAATAAAAAACCGGCCAAGAGCATGTCGGCCCATGCTAGGGTTCCGTAGTTTTCGAATATCTCTGAAAATATTGACTTTAGAAAAAAACTTTGTTTGAAAATCCCTTTTTTTTTTTCAAAGACCTCTTTAACGATATTCCACACTATAGGATTACAGCAAATAAAAAAATCATTCACACTTCACCAGCTTTTTTCTAATGTTTATTTGACCACTTTGTCGGCATAATTAATATGTATACCTGTACCAAATTGCAGATTTCTAGTACAGTCGAAGACAAAATAAGGGGTATACAAAAACGTTCAAAAATATGTCCCAGTGCACTCTAATTCTGTGTAATAAGAACGTCGTAACATATTTATGAACGGATTCTTTCGATACTTATTTTTGCACTTGACTGTACTAACGGCCACTGAGTTATGCAGCGGACAGACAGACGGACAGAGCAAAACTATAAGGGTTCCTAGTGTACTACGGAACCCTAAAGAGGTACAATAGTATGAAACCTCTTTTAAAGAGTAGCTTACATAAATACTCTACATTTATCCGTTCCCTTAATTCCTTAAGGGTTAAGGGACCTACCATCTAACCTGGTTGTCAAAAACATGCTCCATAACTTACACAATCAATCAGAAATATCTGCCAAAAGTGAAACACGTGTCGTTAAGGAGTTCCGTTCTGGTCTTTATCAGCAGTTCCACCTACTCACATTACAACTCATAAATGAAAATGCTTGATGTACAGTTACATACATACAAAACACCAAAGTGTTCCGAAGTTCCGTTCTAGCCTTAAGTAAGGAAGTATCACTTTTTGAAGGAAAATGGATGATTGGTTGGGTTGATAAATCTCAAAACGGTTTTATGTGTGCAACAACATCATCATCAACAACCTATATCAATACATTGCTAGACAAAGGCCTCTCCTATTACTTATGCGTATGGATGCATTAGGAGCTAAATATAAATCGCCACTTCAATTTCTTTTTCGACTCTTGTGACACCCGCGGGAAGAATTGGGGTGGTGACAAATGTATTCTTACTGCCGTCACCACACGGTATTTGTGTACACAAACTATGTATCAGTAAATACTACTTACTGATATATAAAAAAATGTAAAGATTACTTACCACCACTTTACCACTCTACGTCCTGTTTAATATAGACTCTGAAACAACCAGTAGTATGTCAAACGTTTATCTACCAAAAGAAACATCTCAGAAGATGAGATAAATTGTCTCAGTTCAGTGGATAAAAATCTAAATGGTACACTATAAACAACTAGTATTAAAACTCTAAATGTCATACGAATAAATTTAACTGAGGGATCGAATGATGTTTACACTCACCACATTATTGTAAGATTTATTTTATTATATTTAAAGTATAATCAACAAGAAGAAAAAATATAGTAAGACGTTACCTATATTTTATTTGAAACATCAATGACATCTCTGTCTTTCTTTCGTTGCCTAGCAACTAGGTCGTAATTGTACCTATAGGGCGGCCGGATTTAAAAAATTGCAAATAGGTGAATAGTGGTGCTCGCTTTATATCGTATATAAATATAAGCGTTTTTACTAAACTTCTCAAAAATAATATAAACACTACAAGCTCATTTTATTCCACGGATACATATTAATACCAAAGGTACAGTTCGTGAAATATAAATTGGTAACTTTCTACCTACATTATAGTAAAAATAAACATTCAGTTTATATTTCTCGAACTATACAAATATTTCTCCAGTTGACAAACAAAAATAACAAATACGTACTCGAAATAAAGCTCGTATCTCAGTTCCGATTCAATACTGACGATACAACGTTGCTAAGAGGAGTGACAGTTTTGGCTAGCAAATATATAAAAAAGTGAAAAATTTATATCCAGCTGTGGCCATAAATGTATGCATATTATCTAATATTCAAATTGTTATTATACACAAGAATAAAGAAAATACAAATAAATAACTAGGAATGTATTGAAATCTACGAATTGAAACTAGTAGGTATACCTTTTGTGTCCGTATTGATAGAGTCCTGTGCCACTCAGCGAATCCTTCAGTATTTAAGTATCAGTAAAGCGTACGTGCCATTTCTAGAAAGAGAATATAAGTATAATATATAAATCATTCTAGTTTCAAACCAATAAGCTGCGTTTCTGAACTTATTTATATGCAGTTCAGCTTATTTTGTGTGCCGTAGCCGCAGTTTCCATGATACACTTTGTAGTTCGCGAGGATCTGGTTTTTACTGTTATACTGTAAGTATCATCATCAGCCTATGTTAGTTCATTGCTGGACGTAGGCCTCTCCTATTAACTATGCGTATAGACGCATTAGAAGGTAAATACCCATAATTGCCACGCTGGGCAAGCGGATTGGCGATCGCAGTAATGTGTCCACTAGGATGACGCTGCTGCCCATCATCAATTTTGTAGAATGGTCAGTGACACTTCAATCCCTTAGTCGACTCTTACGACACCCGCAGGAGTTGGGGTGGTGACAAATGTATTCTTACTGCCGTCACCACACGGCGTACGACTGTATGTATAACTTATTATAATAAATAAAAATAATAAAATAATGTACATCATATTTTCTTCGGTTACCGCGAGGATTACACATGAAATAAAACTATGAAAACAGTCATCCGCAGACCACGAAACCTGTAAAGTGTTCGAAACGTCGGAAAGAGGTTAAAATTAGTTAATATACGCGAATTTATCCTTTTTCATGTTTTTATTTCAAAAATAATTTACTTTCATTTACAATACTTTCTTACCAAGAAATCGCGGCCGTAGAAATCGCGGTGGCGATGAGCACAGATTTTATTCCACAAATCAACCATTAAATTAAAGACTCGAATCACTTTGAATATGTATACCTACTAATATAATTACATAACAAACATATTATATCTTTCTTATTATTGTTATAACTAAATTGACATCCTATCGTTTTGACTTATAGCCGTCACATGTGTTTTCAAATGACGTATTTTGCTGCCAGAGTACAGAAAATAAACTCCATTACACCAAATCGTATCCGGAAACTTTTTTCATTTTTAATCGTTTTTGAGAATGTAACTTATACGTGTTCGGTAGTATTGAGTTTTATTTTGAATCAGTTGTTATAGTTTTCCTGTGTTCCGTCATAAAAATAACAAGAAACTTAAATAAACGATGGGGTTCGAAAGAATTTCTTCGTTCTAATTTTCCCTACTTATTTAAAGACACTTTGAGTACTGGCATCCCTTGACGTGTATGTATATGATTTTATGTCATTTTCAATGTCAAAAAGAGCTGTCAACGGGAGCGATTTGGCGTGCGTCTGACCCCGAGGAGGCGCTCGCGCCATCTGAGTCAAAAGAGAATTTTGACTCGTGTCGCCATTTGTATGGAGAATATACGTAATTTTAAATTAAGGATTAAATTTCTCCGTTGTCTTTATGAGGAAAAATATGAATATGCCCTGATGCACTAATTCAGTTATCTGGCTTTCAAATTAACATGAATATTTTATGCCCGTAAAAGAAAAATATGCATTGCGTCGTGTTCGAAAAATATGCATTTTTTTCATTTTTCGGTACATTTAGAGCCGATTTATAGGAAATCCATGTAAATATAAAATATAATATCAATTGGAGCCTCTGCACCGGTTCTTTCTGAATAAGCTCATGTAAGAAATGTGTTTGTAGAGTTATATTTACTTAACAAATTCTTTGTTTGAAAATAGCTCTAAAACGACAAAATCGGGAATCCGACCCTTAATTACAGAAAAATAATGAACTGTTAGGTGATACCTGTATGAGTCGGTGTGAGCTATGTATCCATATGTAAAACCAATGCCTATGATTACATACACAATCTTTTATCAAAAGTTTATCAAAAGCTTGTAGCTTGGAATACGAGTGGAAGTCTCTTTCTATGGTCATTAATTAGATAAGGAATTCCGCTTGTATTACAAGTTACAAAATTTTGATAAACAGGCTCATTATCTAATTAATTGCGATAAAAAGAGACTTCCACTTGTATTACAAGCTACAAGCTGTCGAGAAACGGGCTCCTAGCTAAGCTATGTATACTTCGATAACTTAAAAAAAATGTTACAACGTCTCCTGATTTGATTTTGATTGTAAAATGTTCTCCAACCACAATTTGCATATCATTTACACGTTTATTTATCACAATATAACGCTAAAAGGTTGCGTTGCTCCCAAAATCAGCAATACAACAATCCCATAAACTCAAGTGGCTGTGAAAGTACAATAAAAAGGGATACGATCGCGTCCATGAATATATTACAAGCGATTCGCAAATAACCTTAGATATGTAGGTACGAGAGTAGTTTAGTGTCCAGAAAATAGAGGGAATACCAAATACGTACCATCGCATCTGACATGACACCTCCAGTTTTCAAATTTGATGTGAAAACCGGCCCGAAATCGATTTTGATAAAATTAAATACGTTTTAGAAAAGCTAAGGTTAGAAACTGTAATAGCATAGCAACAAGAGCTGATATCGCACCACGTCAACCGATTATCAAACAAAACGTGTTAACGAACTGGCTCGGGGCGAGATCCTGATTACCCTAATAATCTTAATTTACAATACGTAATTATTTTAAAGACCTCATGTCATACGCTTACGTTAATGTAATAATACTCTTTATATTATTGACACATGATCCAGTTTCCAACGCGGAAATGGTGAGATACGAGTTCGCCAAGATAGTCTATCACGTAGCTTACGATACCTAACTAATTAACGGTTCAGATTGAACGGATTTGCTTTCAGGCGTTAATTAGCGGAATTCGGCTTTTGAATTCTGGTGATTTTAATGACTAGTTACCTACTCATTTAATAAAAAACATATTTTATTGCATAAATGACAGGTGCCACTAGGAGTAATATATAAGAGCGTCTTTAAGTTAAGTTTAGGTACTACTCTTAAAATAGTAGTATATACCTATACCTTAACAAGTAATAAGCAACACACCTTAACTCTATAATTGACTTTAATTGATTTGGTAAAACGAATATGTATACTTATGCATGATGAAATAGATGAAATATTGAACAGTAAATAACGAGGTGAGGTAGATTGAGTACCTACAGATAATAATAACCTAAGTAATTCCTCTCTTGCGTGTAGTATTAATTAGTACATACTAATGGTTTTTTCATTTAAAAATCTTCATTTCGCTTCAATGAATTATGAAAACGGTTTTTATTATTTTTATTAATCCCTATAAAGAATGATTCGTCGAACAATATCAAATTACGTTTAAGCTCTAGTAAAGAGGATGACGATGTGATCACAGAATTTCATGGACGCACCCAGGGGAAATTACTGGTCGCCCGCTAAATATATGTGCAGTATGATTTATGGGTGAAAATACTAGACAACACAAAGGATACAATGGAATAACGATGTTCGGGCAACTGCGAAATTAGGTCGATGTAAACTATAATATGGAACGAAATGCTGTGAATTGCTTTTACATATTAAGAAATTACTTTGAGAGCTGATTATACAGGTTGAAACATGAGTCGTGAACAGTAATACGTTTTTCTAACTCTATAAACAACTAACAATTGAATATACCACAAGTTACTTAGAAATAGTCATGTTTTTTTGTAGCTTTTTAAATTTTTTAAGGTGTTTTTCAGAAATGATAACGGCTATTTCAGCTATTTAAAACGTTAAATGTAATAAATATCATTTAATTTTACACGAAATGACAAAATTGTCGTTATTAATTACTTCACTATCAAGAGCTAATTTAAAATATTCCATTAATTTGTCTTAAAAATCCTTTTAGAAATCCTAAAGCCAAAAAATACAAAAATATGAACCCAAAAAAATAAAAAATAAATAACTTGTAAATTTTTAAGTTACTTGTGGGGCATTTAATTGTTAATTGTTTATTGAGTTAGAAAAACGTATTACTGTTCACGACTCATGTTTCACCCTGTAGTATACTAGTTTAATGTCACTGACCATTCTTCAATAGAAGATTGATCATGGGCAGAAGCGTCATCATAGTGGACACATTACTGCGATCACCATTCCGCTTGCCCAGTGCGGCGATTATGGGCATTTACCCCCGATGTGTCTATACGCATAATTAATAGGAAAGGCATGCGTCCAGCAGTGGACTGACATAAGCTGGTGATGTATGTAATAGTTAATGCATTATTTATGTATAACACATGTAGTACGGTCACACTTTACATTAAACTCGCAAAGCACGCAGTAAGTATAGCTGCATTTTTGGTATCTATGTTGTTTAGACACTGTAGGGCACTATAAAAATGTAATATTAGTGGCCGCCTGTCTTTTGAATTTCGCGTATTTATTTTTAATTACAAAGTTTACTGACTTGATTTTACCCTTAAATGAAAGAATATTGAAGTGCGCTATGAGGTCATTATTGCATGTTTTTCGTAACATAATTAAATGAGACGATATTAAGCCGAAAACGTAAGCAAAACTCAAAATAACGCTAGTTTACAAAAAATAGTACTTTTTGAAGTCTCGAATCTCTCAAACTATAAAACCTACGGTAATGCATATTCGCTCAACTTGTTGAAAATTTATTATTCTTTAAACATTCCATAACATATTATGATATCAAAAATATAAGGTTTTTTAATATACATCAGAAACTAAAAAAATGACCGTTTTCGCAGTTTTTCACGTACTACGCAGCTAGCTTGTTTTGCTTGCAAAATGTGGTTTTACCTATACATATACATAGTGTCTAAACAACACATACCAGAAATGCAGCGGTACTACCTGATTTGCGAGTTTAGGGTAAAATGATGCAAGGTTTGGCTGTACTAATGCACGAAAGCCATATGGCCTGGATATGCTTAATGCTTATTATGAAAGTTCATATTTTAACATTATAAATAGTTCAAAAAAATTAAAATTTCGATAAGGATCATATTATTATAAAACCATTTTCTAGAAACGGTTATTATTACATTATCTACGGTAACGTCTTGAAATATTCAGAGTAAGTACCTACTACGAGTTTTTTCTTGACGCTTCATAATTATTTTAGGCGCCTCGGCATTATAATGCGTCAATGGCTCTAATAAAAATAACAAATAGATAAATTGATTCACAGACACTATCTTTATTGTACAATCACAGACAGGGCTTGTTGAGCCAAATGCCATTTGTTCATAACATAACTTTCTCGTATAATCGCGAAACGTAACTACATAAAGATGGTTTCAGTCACTACCTATAACGATGAGATTTTTCAAAAGTTACCTGTCTGGCTTGACAATGTGCACCAAACTACGCGTATAATGATACTGATGATATACTATTTGTATTATGTTTATTAGTTAAACGATGGCAAGTGTCCAAGATAGAGTAAAATATATCATAGGTACGAGTGCCTGTAAGATAATTGTACATTTTTAAGGTTATCCCTTTAGATAATTATGGAAGTGTTCTGTACTCAGTTGATAGTATAAAATAATTAGTCGAGTGCGATCAATTTGCCTTTAGGTTCGAGCATTCCATATATATTTCAATGCAGGACCTGATATAAAAATACATTAGCATCAAGAAAGCATCCAAAATGAGCATCATTTTGTACAGCGCCATCTAATCAGCGAATTCAGACACTAATCAGCGCGACCTCATTGTGTTTTTCCTGAATAACCATTATTCTGTGAACCAATCAAACCACTTTTAGGGTTCCGTAGCCAAAATGTCAAACACGGAACCCTTATAATTTCGCCGTGTCCGTCTGTCCGTCTGTCCGCAGCATAGCTCAGTGCTACCTATTAGAAATCTGCAATTTGGTACAGGTATACATACATATTAATCATTCCAACAAAGTGGTGCAATAAAAACTAGAAAAAAAAAATTTTCGCGTTCCCCTCCCCATTTGTTGAAGCGTTTGTTAGTCGTATACCTCGAAATCACAAAAATCTTGTAGCTTTTCACCTATTCGCGTTTCGCCGCGATAGCGTATTTTTTTGTAGACGGAAATATCGGTGGTATATTTTGTTACTCGCATATATTTTAATAGATTTTTACAATAGTAGCAAATTTTGATGTGGCATGTATTATCAATAGCCTATTTAGTTAGCCGCATTTATTTTCAATAGATGTTTGCAACAGTAGCAAATTAATACAATAATACGGAAATGTTCCCTCCGTGTGAACTTGATTCATTTAAAATTGCCCCGCTGAATATAAGTGGATCCAGGTTCAGCTTCCATCTTCGCGAAATGCATAATATATATACCAAACTAATCGACAGACGAATAGGAAGGAAATATCGCGATATCATCACCATCATCATAATAATATCAGCCAAAAGACGTCCACTGCTGAATATAGCCCCCCCCAAAGATTGCCACAATGACCGGTCCTGCGCGACCCGCATCCAGCGGACTCCTGCGACCTTCACCAGGTCACCAGGCCACGCTGCGCCTTCCGATATGTGGCCACCACTCGAGAACCTTTCCGCTCCAACGGCCATCGGTTCTACGCCGCCCACTGCCACTTAAGTTTCTGCGATCCGGAGACCAATATCTTTTACTTTGGTTCTGCGCGATATGTAATAACGCGTTACAAGCAAATATCTATTGAGGTGAAAAGCGATTACAATGAAAAAAGGCAAGAAAGTAAATATGCTAAGAATTTTATACACCATTGTAATTGGCTACCAGAAATAATTCTACTAGAAAAAAAACTATTAAGAAATTTTGAGATCGTGGCGAAACGCGAAAATGTGAAAAGCTACAAGGATTTTATGATTTCGAGGTATGCGACTAACAAACGTGTTGAAGTGGGGATGATTTTTTTTATTTGCTGTAATCGTATAAATAGTGTGGGGTATCATTAGCTCTCTTAAAAGAATAAGGGTCTTTAAAGAAAGATTTTTTCTGAAGTCAATATTTTCGGATATAATCGCTCCAGATTTAAAAAAAATTGTGTCCCCCCCTTTTGATCCATAGGCCTAAAAAATGAAAATAAAATCTATAACTATTTCGAACAATGGGCTCAACCGTTTTTGAATAACTACGGAACCCTACACTGAGCAAGGCCCGACATGCTCTTGTCCGGTTTTATTTTATTTGAAAGCATTCACTTTTAACATTATTTAGTTTCATTACGAAAAAAAGTTGTTTTGTAGCGCGTAATATGAGCTTTTTCAAATGATAACTATTATTAGGTCCAGCGGGATATCTAGAAACTGGAACAAATTTTAAAGTAATGCCGCCTTTTTATCGCGAATTTTCCATAATTAATAAAAATTAAATTACTCTTCTCAGGTTCAGTAGTCCTGAAATATTTAACTATGTCACAGACAGACGGACTGAATCGCACCATAAGGGACAGTCGAGTGTATTAATATATAGACACATTTGTAAGGGATCAGTATGGAGAAGTGTATATATATTAATGCCCTTGACTGGACAAAGGTATTGTACTCTTTTACTACGAAACCTTAAAAACAGCCTAACGGTTTCCCTAACTGTCTTCCTGCTCCGAGTAAGTGAACAAAGCTTAATTTGCACATAGCGCAAACGAAAGCTATTCAGCCAGATTTTAGGCCCCAATTTCACCACATCGACAAGTGCCACATTGAAAAGTAAATTTACTGTTTCTCCAATCGGGGGCGTCTATAGGCTACAGTTACCCCTTACCATCGGAAGGGCCGTGCATTTGTTTGCCACCAACATAAAATGTAGTGCAGAAACTTTAATAAAGCAGCAGTAAATAACTACTTTTTGCGAAGCAAAATTACAATTGTCACAAAAACACGACAATGTTGCCAAACTTCCGACATAAGCCGAACCTTCTGTCAAGATTTAATGAAAATTGTACTAAATTTTGTGACAATTGTCACGGATTTCGGAAAATAAAAAGTAGTTTATTAACGATAATATATAATAACGTTATTAGTAATAATTTTATGTTGGTGGTAAACAAGCACATCGACCGTCCGATAGCCGCAGCCGTAGCCTACGGGGGCCTGTAACGTCAGTAACAGTGATATTTTACAATTGTCACACTTGTAATTATGGTGAAATATGCCACTGATGGTATATTATTCCGAATTAAGACTTAGGAATCCTATCTCTTATTTGACCTTCTGATCGATTAGCTTTGTCTTCATAACATCAGTTGTAAAACATCGCTTTATGCTATTTAGGAAACTCCATTTGGAGAAGGAAATACTTGAGAATAAAACGTCATTTTTTTTTCTGTTGTTTTTATAACACAGGTTGCGATGTCAACCTCGTCACCACAACAATATACATAATAATTTATTTATTTATCCATACTCTGATCTGTTAATAGGATTATGTCCTCAGTCTTCTGAATTTATTTAGGTATTTGAGAAAGAAACTGATACAAAAGGAATAATATTGTTTCTTGTTAAATGATGTGAAAGGAATCGCGTGTACAGAATTTATTGTGATGCCTACAACTCAGAGGTTTTTCTTTGAGGATTACGGCTTTTCTCTATAACGGTATAGCCAATATATTTTATAGGTTTCTTGTTCAGAGTTCCAGTAACAAATAAAAGCAATATCGATACTAGGTATACTTAGATACAATTATGGTACTGATATCATTATTCCTAAATGATACAGGGAGACATTTCGGTAGTAAAATTTTTTTTACATACTTTTAAAAACATTTTTTTTCTTTATTGTTCATTAGAATAAGTACAAATCATAATAATAAGAAAGTTCAGAAATACAAAGACAAGAACACCTCACCTAATTTTCTCTACGCATCGGTAGGATAAATAAGGCAAAGTATAAACACATAATATAAATGAAAAATTTAGTTACAAAATAAATAATAATATTATTAAATTTTACACACCTATTCATTTTTTTTAATTGTGCGTGAAATAACGCAAAACGTGAAATGAAAATCTCATAAACTTCAACGTTTGCAAGAAAATAACAGCTATCTTTAAATATATGAAAAAAAAAATCATTTTTGAATTTTAAATATTAAAAATGCAATTCATAATAGTTGTTGCAAATTTACTTACTGTCCGCCGCCAACAAATTCCGATGCAATCCAAAGTCAAGAAGAAAATTTAAAACAAAACTGTCACGAAATATTTTCCCGCCAAGCGTTTGAAAATGGAACACATCTGCCCCGTGCTGTTGCTAGCGCGTCACTGGATAGTATACGAGGACCAGCAGCCAGCGCTCGAAATGATAGGTTCGAATTTTCGAACCCACCGCGTAACCGCATTTCCATTGCTAACTTTCCAAAACTCTTATCAACGCACGCCTGTTGTCTGTAAAATGAACCTTATTCGTGTAGTAATAACTTTTCTATTCATAAACCTAAAAACGAAGCGGGTTCAGTTATCAACAGTGAACAGTTGATTTGGCTCTTGCCACAGACTAATAAATTTTGTAAGATCTGGTTTTTGATACCGTCTCTTACGGTTACGAAAGCGCGCATTTTGCGTATATAGCCTCGTTTGTCAAAGCAAATTGTCGTGTTTTGCTGTATTGATATCATGATAGATCTTTGCGGGGACTTCCGGTATTCTACTTATATTGCAGTTTGTTTACAGGAATATCGCTTAGGTACTTTATTTATTTACCTTTTACGTCACGGAAAGTCGAGACGTGATCGATTGTCATGTTAAAACTATAGAGGAATTTTTAAAAATGTTCCAAAATTCAATTTACACTGTAGCTAGGTAATTTAATTTTATAATTATAAAGCTCATTTAAGCATTTTAACGTCTATGAAATATTTAACTCTCATTTACCTCTGTTTTAAACTGCGCCAACTTTTAATTGAGTTTAAAACCTCAGAACAAAAGTTTGATAAATTGACTAGAAATCACAAGGTAGGTAAATATTTCAAAGCTGAATTAAATGTTCAGCAACTTTAATGGCAATTTAACTATTTAAGTAAATAATATATTAAAGGTTAATTTATGTATGGAATGGTTTTTGCAAACAATAATATTGCATATTGCATTCCTATTAAGTATCCATAGTTATGTGATATTTCATACATAAATGTTATTTATAGAGAATTTAATATATTTATATCAACAAACTGTAGCATTCTTGGCCTTAAAAGCACCACATAAAGCTCCAACGGCGATACTAGACAGTCTTATCGTCCCAGATATCATATACAAAAGATTATATTTACACAAAGATAGTTCAGCAGAAATCACTAATTTGACTGGAATGAAAATAATTTAATATTTTTTTAAACATGCAATGAAATATTGTTGTAATGTTACTTATTTCTAGGCTGCGAAGTATGACGTTTCAGATGCTACTAAGACAAGAGGTCGTTAATGGAATTTAATATAAATCTTGAAGACCTAAGCCGGCAAAGTGCTATTTTTTAAGTCCATTCCACATAATTTTGTGGCACAAGAATGATGACATTCTGCCACTGTTGCAAAAAAAATCTTTGATGGTTTTGTTGTTTATTTCATTGCATGATTGAGAAAAACACTAATCACTGTACATACCTCGGCCGGAAATATGGGTTTCCCGCCTCAGACCTATCTATGTCTGTCTTCGGCCTGCAACCCCTTTCGTCTCGGACTCTATAGTAATGTACTTTTACAAAAGAAAGATATTTTATGCAATGTATTCTGCACTGAGGCCTACATAGCGATTAGATCTGCTACGCCTCGCTGCTACGGTGCACGGTATACAAATGCTTGTAGCACTACACACTTGTTGTAGCAGTTGTAGCAAAACGAATAAAAATTATATGTCAGATAATGTTAGCTGTCCTTATCTTTTATGCTCCTGAGGTTTTCCCCAGGATATTATGATCTTATTATATAGTTCATGTCAATTCAAGTCACCTACGAACAGCACAAGCAAACTCAACACAAATCAAAACCAAAATTTGAAGTCGTATTTAGTGGCGTTCCGCTCCCGGCAACTTCTGCAGCATGACAAATATACACAAACAGTAAATTTTCCCATAATAGGCGATATTGGGAAATGTACCCGGAACGGCACATTTCTAGATTAAATATACTTCCAATGCACTTGTAGGCTTTGTGCAATTGAAACGAAGGAACGTGCCAATCGCTAACGCTTAGTAGCGTATCGTAGTTTTCTCGCTCTTCGTCACTCTCTCTTATTAGTGCAACAAAGAGAAGCTCACTCATCGATCATGATTCACGTTTGATCGTTAGCAATTGGTATTTTGGTTACGCACCCTGTTTCGATACGCCGGGATCACACCTGTGAGTTCTTACGTAAGTTGTAGAGATGGAGCTATACTAAGGAATAAGATAGTGATATTCGCCTCTCATTCCTTAGTATGGCCCCATCCCTATAACTTACGTAGGAACTTACAGGTGTAAGACTGGCCTTAGTCTCTCAACTAACGCGGGTCACGCAAACTGTTACTGTTGCTGTTAATTAGTAGTGGCAATACATTGAGTTTACACAGTTGCTACGAATCATGGTTGCAACTGTGCACCATATTTCCTGAGTCACTAATAACTCTGTACACGCACACGCCATGACTGTTTGAGTCATACTGAGTATATTACTTTTTCGTAAAAATTGGTTACGACCGTGATCTACATAATTTTGTACGGGGAAGAGATTTTTTTGCAATTCCGGCGTAGATCCCATTCTAAAAGTTGTTCAGTATGACTTATATTCAATGAGCGGAATTTTCATAGCGAAAACCTAACTGTCAAAGGGATTGACTAAACTATTTTATCGACTTATCTAATCGATGTTACGGAATAGCCCATTAGTAACTTAAAAGATTATTTATAGCATTTGACCTCTTTTATAAATAACTTGGATTTCGATATTAAAATAAATCATGTCAGGCATCAACACTTTTATATTGACATCGCATGTGCTCACAAACTCTATCACTTATGAAAACTTAAGTGACTTAAATAGCATTTGTGACGCTATCATGATTTATTTTAATATCGAAATTTGAGTTACTTATCTAAGATGTCAGATGTTACAGTATAATCTTTTAGTTTGTAATGAATTATTCTTTAACATCGATAAGTCGATAAAATAGTTTGGTCAATCCCTCTGACAGTTAGATTTTCGCTATGAAAATTCCGCTCCTTGCTTATATTATGTGCGAGATTACCTATTAGTTATACAAGAAATATTTCGACATTCATGCTATGGCGTTATAAACGCAAATCTGGATCAATACAACAATGTAGTATCCTCGGTACAGTGCCATAAGGGCCAATCTTAGATATAGGTTAGTTTAAGTAGATTCGTTAGATTTAATCTATGTATATAAATTGTACAGTTTTGAAAATATATATGATAAAAACAATGTAGTTATAGAGATAATGTTTTCATCTCATTCGACCCTTGTGTTTGTCACAGAATTTAAAAAGTTAGATCTTAGATTTTTTTCTTGCACAACATAAATAAATAAAACATTTAAAATACCGGAACATATTCCAAATGCGATAATCTATACCTAATATTCTAACATACATCTAGAAGCCGTTTATTCATTTTAATGTTTGTTCTATAGCGTTTTCAGTGTTAACGTGGTTTTAGATACAATGCAGCATTTACAAGCCCACGTTTTCATATAACTCAGTGGCTGAATATCTCAAATAATTAAATAAGCCAAAGCCATTAAAATACACAATCCATTATTTTATGAACCTTATTTTTGCTGTCTAAATTGATATTTGTCTTACGTATCTTTCATGAGCTATTCTTGTAAACATATATCTACGATTATTCTGAAATATTGAATTACTGAACGGTACAAAGTACTAAATTTAAAGATGATAAATTATAAAAATGGAATTGAAACGAATAAATTGCCCTTTTTTCTGTGCATTGTGGAAGTAGATAACTTTTTTCTGGACCCAAAAATCATTGTAGCTCGGCCTTATCACTTGGAAAATTGAAGTTTTCGAGTTCATAAGCGGAACGCCACTTTTCAATTACTACATATATTGAAATATCGTTCTCAATTATCAAGATGCTGACTAATATATACTATAAGCATACGAGTACGTAGATTATGCTTAGTGACGAAAAGAAAATGAGGAAGTATTGAAAACCTGTCAAATCACATGATTGATAAGCAAGTATTCTAATACGATCTCGATTTTGTTACAGATGTATACATACTCGCACGAGGCGTAGTAGTTTATTTTGATTCGAAATTATTTACTTTACTAGAGCTATACATCGATAAGAGTTAATACGATCACCACAAATGTATATGTATTATATGTATAATGTATTAGGTACTTTGTTGTGTGTATTGTATAATAATAGTTATTTATTATACAAGGGGGCAAGTTATTTATTATACAAGGGGGCAAAGTTGTTGGTTGTTTAACTGTCGTGCCAATATTGAGACCTGAGCTAGCGAAAGATTCCAAAATTGAGCCACGAGCGTAGCGATTGGTTCAAAAACTGGAATCTTGAGCATTGCGAAGGTCTCAAGGCACGAGAGTTGAACAAACTTTGCCGCCAAGTGTAATACAACTTTTTTCCCCTCACTATCGCGAGGAAATATGATTACAAATCTCATCCAAATGTAAACTAACTTAAAGAAACCATTTAAAACTCAATGTCGAAATGTATCGTAGAATAGAGTTACTTCTGGAACTTAAATATAGCCAATGGCTTACAAAGTCACCCATGAGAACGACCAATTTAACATGTGAGCTCCGATTGCGCATGTTTACTACGGTCATACAGATCCACTTATACTAGGCAGTAGGGGGCTATAGGAATTAGAGCAATGTCAAATTACTTTATTCACATGTTGGTAAAAAGCGTTTTTACCCGCTCGTATTAAAGGATAAACGAATGCTTTACGAGCTAGTGAGGGGAAAGTAATACATTCAAATCAAATATAATCTTATTGGATCATAATAATGGCTAAATTCCACGCAAACTTATCAAACTACCGAAATATATACTCGTAATGTAACAGGCTCGTGATTCCAATAGATACAAAATAATTAATTCTACAGAAGCCTGAAAACAAGGAACCCAGAATACGAGGAAAGCTCTCCTCTCGCCAGGTAGCCACTGCACACAGAGTAGTTTCTAGGATTAAGACGGTAGAGAGTTAATTTTCCAAAGTTACCTTACAAAAAAAGCAATATTATCGATGGGTGAGAATACGTTTGTGCTGCGGCCATTGTTAAAACAATAGGTTCCTACTACTTGTAGTTGTGTGTGCTTACCATAAGCTGCCGCCGTAAGTTTAATGCGGACTTATTTTATATCCTTCTCGCACACACCAATAAGAGAAAGATGACGGATAGATATAAAGTAAGTCCGCGTTATACGCGCGGCCTTGTATAAGTTAGATCTACCGAAAACCAATCTAGCATTATCACGACAAAATTCATACTGCATGGCTATAAAGATTTATAATATTCTGTCAGACACAATGAAAGAATTGCCTTTTAATACAGATATTTAAGAAGAATCATCTGATATATGTAATCGTAGAATGTAAGTTTAAGTTTAGTAAAAGCTAAATCTAGTTAGGTACTTAGAGTTGAGTCAATATTTGTACGCCAGTTATGGCAGAACAGGAATCGTACTACACCAAATATTATAACATTTATGTATATACGCTTGTTTGTTACAAATAAATGATCATTCATTCATTAATTTCATTCATTCATTCACAGCTCTTGGTAGGCCTGCCCCTTAAGGTGGATTTACGAATGCTCATTCTATCCCCACTCTACGAAATTCGTTTGCTACACAAAACGCAATTTGTCGAAATTCGTTGATTTTGTAGAGGAGAGGATAGAGAATGAGCATTCGCTCATTTGGTGTAAATCCTGGGGCAGGCCTACCAAGAGCTGAGACCGCGAACGAATTTCGTAGAGTGGTGATAGAATGAGCTCGTTTGGTGTAAACCTTCACTATTTTTTTATTCCATATTTTTATGCGCTTAACTACAACTTTCTCTGTTCTATGCCAGACCGTGCTTAAATATTTTATCATAAATTGTGAAATATGCTTGGAATAGACAATAATCCAACAGTCTAGTTAAAAACAAATATTAGTAAATTTTGCTTTTAATGTTTTTATAATTTTAAATTATTAACTTACCCGTGATAAATACCTACAATTTCTTTATACTCGTACCTACATAAATCATACGATTCTGGGTAAATCCATGGTAACTTGCATTACATTTTGAACGCTAAGTTGTCAAACAAATGTTATTTGTGGCTTGATTAATACTTAAATATCCTTTTTTCTGGTGAAACAGGTAGTACAGTTTAATTTCATTAAACTAAGGTGGAAATTACTTGGAACATAACCAGTACCTGGCCTCAGTACACCAAAATGACGCGGGAACTTTTGTTACACGAAATGGACATGAGTTTTTGAGGCAACATTTAAATACAATATGTTTAGTTCGTTATCGATATAAGAATTCTCTTCTAACTGAAATCGTGTAAGTAAAGACCTAAGATATATTAATGTAGCAAAAGCGCGTCCTAATATTTTTCCATTACGGCAATAAAAATTCAAAACATTGGTAACTTGCGTTTCAAGAAAATGGTAACTTTTGTTACCTCCGAAAGAAACGTACCTACTTTTTTATAGTTAGTGATCGAAATAAGAAGTTTAACTAAAAATATACAGGATTCGTTGATTTTTTGGGATATAAATGAAGATTTTATTTTTTCTGGCAAAAAAGATATTCAGTTTTTATATTATTTTTAGATTTTTTGAATATTATGTTTTTAAGGATTAAAAAAATAATCTTACTTACTTTTTGTAGTTCGAAAAATCCCTTTAACATATTGTGACAGTTGATTAGTTCGGTTTTTGTATGTATCTCAAACGATAAATTTTTAAATGTTTAAAAAAATAAATTATGGTGTTTTAGTTAGTTTATTAAAAAAAAAATATCGGATTATGTAACGTATTTAGCCGTAGAATATTACCTACCCTTAACAGATTCTTGAAATTCTGACATCAAAAAATTAACTTTTTTCACTCTCTGCCGTGAATTTACCCTTCTGAGTATTTTTACAAAATAAACACATTGAATAATTATGTTACCGCGACCGCCTAAGTTATCGGATGTGCCATTATTCTCAAGTTATTAAAATTATGTTAGATATGCATAAAATATCCAGAGAAAAACGGATATATGTAGCTATAGAGTACATCTTTAAATATCCCACATATAATACATACGAGTGTAATTAGCTGCCTGTACACAAAAAGCTAACTAATTAATATTCTGTATATACGTATTAGTACTCACATATAAAAATATTTTATGCTACGCATAAATTAATGATGCTAGTAAAGTAAAGTAATAATCTTAATCTTACTCAATTATAATTCCAAATAATGTCAGTCAATCATCAAAAATCCTGAGGCGCATTGTCTTACGCCAAATATTACAAATTCGTCAAAAGAATATTTGTCAATGCCATTGAATGTTACCAAAATTACCAATTTCTAAATTACGTCTGGCAAGCCTTTAACTTAGTCTGAATTAATCCTTAGTACAACGCAATAAGAACAATAGAAAACTGTTTGCTTGCGCACGAAAGGGAAACAAAAACTTTGCGTTGTGTACAAGGGAAGTCAATTTAAGTTTGAAGCAAAGTTCTTAATGTTTTCATGAATTAGAAATCAAAAGTTGTGTCGCCCGCGGTACTATGACAGGATAACTGTGAGAAAATAAATTACTTCCACTAAAGCTGGGTAGATCAAGGTAGGACTTATAATCAGAATTTAAGTTGAGCTTTGGATCACTCACTGTTCTAGGTTTAAACATTTTAAGGTAAGATGCTAATTATAAAATTTACTCTATTTTGTAAAGTGCTCAAAACCTCGGGACGTAGCTAAATTTAATTAATATAATCGATTATGATCCGTAAAAATAGTTTTATTAGATAAGATTAGATTCATTTATTTCATGTATAGAAAATTACATAATATGCATAATTGTAGCGATATAAGAATATCTAACATGATCAATGTCAATGAAATATAATAATAATAAAAAGTAATCAAACAAAAAAGTACAATAAAATAAAATAGAATTATAGCTCCCATTAAGGATTGTCACAAGTGAAATAAAAAAAATAAAACAATATAAGTATTAAAATATTTATACAATGAAATTGAATTAATGTCAATTACCTACTAGATTAATCCACAACAATAATTACAAATTAAAATTAGAACAAAGGAATATGTATCAAAATATATCTCCCAATAAGAATCGTCAATAGGTACACAAAACAATAATTATGTAGGTATGTTGCGTCTAAATGTTACGTCACATGTTTCTTGTCTTATATCGGCAGGTAGGCGCTCAAAATACGTGTATTTCTTGAGTAACTGTTGCGGTAACCGAAGAATATATTGTAAAATTTGTTTACTCCATTCTATTAATTTTAGATAAATATATGCGATAGGTATTTTAAATAGCTAAAAAATATGTAATAATTAATAATATGTAAAATTTATATGTACTAAGTAGGTACTTACCTACTATATATTTAGTCACAGATTTTAGTAATAGTTTTGATAACGTAGCATCATATAAAATATAACAATTTCCTTGAAGTCAAATTTATATAAATCATATTTCATTTGCAGATAAATAAAATAATCTGCCCTAGACTGAATGCATCGCGTTTACATTAGCGATACGGATATATTAATTTAAGGCCAGACGGATGGAATCAAACTAAAATTTATCACGTACGTGGGTAATGGGAAATGTAATAATGTCTCGCTTCGACTTGATATTAGGAGGCGTATTCATGTGCTATGGAAATACCACTAGAAATATATGAAACATACAAAATGTCTGTTTTTGTTAAGATCAGTGAGGAGCATGTCGGGCTATGCTCAGTGTAGGGTTCCGTATTTGGCCAAAAAACGGCTATGCTGAGTAAAATCAAAATAGTGTTCTTTTAAAATATTCTATTAGCCTACTATTGTTTTCGGATCTCTATGGATTAAAAAAGACACATTTTTTTTATTGTTCGGCTACCTCTAAAGGAAATACTTTTGATGAGACCAATATTTGCTTAAACCTTTTCCTTATCCTTATTCAATGATACAAATGACTTTTTTCTATAATATATTTAATTTTATCAATTTGTCCGCCTCACTAATATGTATGTATAGCAAATTTTAAATATCCACATTGTACTAACTGTCACCGAGCTAAGCTAAGCTAGTTTAGTACGGATCCGGAATGAATTTTCATACCAATGATTTCTTCCATGATATACCTCAAATCAAATACATATATCAATTTCTGTAAGATTGACTGGGAACATTTATTTATTGTTACATCAGGAATAATATGGATAAATGTCATGACTACAAAGTAGAATATAATTAATTAGGTATAATTATTCTTGTAACGGGTGCCTCCTGATTTTAATACTGTTAATAAAGGTATAAAATCTCTGTGCACTGGCCGCCACATTCTAGTAGGCCGTGCTTGAAAAAACAAAAGACGTTCGCTATGAGACGTCAAGTAAAAAATGTTAGTTTTTCTACCCCCGTACTTTTATTTGTCATTTACATGGTCGTGATGTCTAGATAAGTCTATATTGTCTATTCCCTATAACCGCATTCGGGTTTACACGCAGTGCGTTTTTGCATTTTAAGATACCTCGTGTATACAAGACTTAATGAAATACATGACTGGCAACCTAATAAAAAAAAAATCTGATGAACAGTAAACCATAGAGGAGCTTTCTTTTTTAATTTTGACGTCTCCCGCCCGACCTTGATTATTAATAAAATTGTGTTTGACAAAGAATGTTTCTAAAATTTACAATTATATTCAAAAATAAACGTGTGGTCGTAGAAAAAGTATTGTATGCAACATTGTTTAACTGAGTCAAAAAATGCTCGTGGCGTCTTTAATAACAATTCAAATTCGCCTCAAATTGTTACCCACGCCACTCACCTTTTTTGACCTCTGTTAAACAAGGGTTGCAGAAAATACTATTTTGTGCTTCTGCATTTTAATTTGCCTAAATTGTTTTACTATTATTGTGTTAGTAATATTATAGTTTTGTGATTTGTTTACACGGTGTTTTAACTACAAATGAGCCCCTATCGCGTACTATTCCATTAATCGATTTCTTAAACTTACATAATTTGATAGTGCTAAATATAAACATGAGTAAATCAAATAGTAACTTTAATAAACACAATAAGGTTATTTGTTTGTTTAACCATTCAATGAAGTTTGGAGTCAGGTCCATTATCATTGCGAGCAATGACGCCCATTTATCCGATCTCTGCTTTAACAAGTCGTCCATGTTTTTCATCCGATTTTATTTATTTTTACCTCTATCGTGCCATTATTTTTAAATGATTTATTCTATAATTCAAGCATGACAAAAATTCTAATGAATCGTCTGAGTGAAATGTTATTTTTAGTAAGTTATCAAGTATGGGGACTATGGGGTAAGTACAATATGTTTGCATGATCCCGTGTTTCCTCAAAGCCTATGAATAGTCCCCCTAACCTCTCACTCGTCCGCGACGTTCATAATTCGAGCCCCAGTTAAACGTCATCTCGCGCAAATCAAATATTTAGACGAGATGGTATTACGATGTTGTTGTTTGCCAACATACGAGTACGTCGTTCGTTTCTACGAAGGCACGTTATTTAAGTATTTACTAATATTTAATGCTGAAAAAGGTTTAGGTAGGTACTTATATTATAATAAAATAAATTTAAAATAAACAGCTTACTTTACAATCTGCAAGTAATCTGCTCAATGCGATGAAATAGTAATGAATTTTGTTTTTTCGTATTAATCATACCACAATATCCTACGTTACAAATTATTATTAAATATTTTATTCTTGTACGCTTATTTTACATGAGTAGGTTAAGTACGTTATTATCTGATGGTCAGTCATTTTACTTTAACTAGTCTGATTGTGCTATGGAAACGCTGATTACTATACTACCTATTGACTAATTCCTATTAAAACGTCAAATGATTCAGAAAAGTCAAAGTGGGTGAATCAACTTTTTTCTGTCTGTTATTGCCATGGTTACGGTCGTCTGAGTCACGCTGGTTTTATGCAAAATTATGCTACTTAAAGTAGGCAATCATGCAAGTAGTTCATGTCTGTAGGTGGCCCATTAAGGCAAGAGCTTATTAACACTAGGAAAATGTATGTTTGCATATAATAGTTTAAGTAGCATTATTTTGCATAAAACCAACGTGACTCAGGCCACCGTAATCATGGTAATAACAGACAGACAAAAGTTGATTCACCCAAGTACATTAGTAAGTGCCTACCTTATCAGACAAAACACAGCCACTTTTTTACAAAAATCTCTGTCGAGTCTAGCAGTGGCCAGAAGCGTATTTTACATAGCGGAGCATGGACGACGGTTGCGACAACTTTGATTTGTAATTCATGAATATATTATTAAGTTCACCGCCGCCTGTACAAATCGAATTTTCATGTCTGCTTATTACGAGGCGTCGCGAAATTTGGTGGACATAATTACAGCAGGACCGCAGTCAGATTTACTGAGTTTATCGCGCTCTTACTTATTCATTAGAGCGAGAACGATAACCTGAAGCCCTGCCAAACTTCTCCCTAATAATATTTATAAATGATAGCAGTGACCGTACTATGAGTAGGCAAGTATCGGTTTCGTTAGGTTTTACTCGACACGTAAAATAGTAGCCGTAGTATGAGCTGATATCCGGCTCGATCGCTCCAATTCGCAAGTACGAGCGAGAGGGATAGAAAGTAAATGAAATGGGAAAAGTTGAATGCAGGTAACTGCAGGTCAATGATTCTTGCTAAAAAATACTTACATACTTGCTAGATGGGCGCGGCGACCCAAAATGAGTCTTGACCTCCGACACAAGATCACGCCATTTCACTCGGTCTTGAGCAGTTTCATGCCAGTCGTCACCAGCAGCAGAGCACCCAGCTCGCGCAGGTCCGCCTCGACCAGATCTTTCCAGCAATACTTGGGGCGGCCGACTAAAAAATAACTAAATAAAATAACACGTGTTTTCGAATGAAATGTAACATATGTGTACCTACATTAATTGAGCCTTAATTGAGCTTACCGTGGGACTAGGTCGATTTGTGTAAGAATGTAAGATGTCCCAAGATATTTATTTATTTTATTTATTTATTTACATTATTAAACTGTAATAAAAAAGTGGCAATACGATTAATGAACCTGTACTTCTTACACCTACCTATTAAACATACCACCGAATTATGTAAAGACAATTTATGAGACTTACCTACTGAATCTGTCTCCCCTGCGACAAAAAGGAAGGAAGTCTGCGGTTGCCGGCTATCACTGTTCCGCCTAAGGCGGTTATTCTTTATCTTCCTTTTTCTGAAATTTAGGGCAAACATTCTATGAAAATCTTGAGGGTACATTTGTAGATACAGTATATTCTGATGTTGTATTTGTATGAAAAAGTGAAAACATGTTCAAAGTTACTTATAACTACAATATACTACTTGCGTCAGGGTTTCATGTTTGCTTGAAAAAGTAGTTCCTTGCTTCTGCTTGCGGTAGCGGTACTTATCTCATACTACCTTTCTTTTAAAACATCTGATATTGATTTTTTGTGCCTTAGACTTACTCTAACGGGCTTTGGCTACGCTTGTAGCCATTCCCGTGATTTTTCCGCTTTGTAGCGAAAATGGGCCCCCATAGAGAGCTCCCCTCGGGAGTTCCCTGCACTCGATGTGTTAAATAAACCGTAATTACAACTAGTATTAGAAGCTGACATCGTCCCGATTAAATGCATGTATATGAAAATCATGAACATTCTTTAAGAGTAAGCGAGGGTAGCTGCTCGATCCCATTATGTTGACATGTGAAGCTGGTCGTAAATTAACATCATCATCAATGGATTTTCGAATTTAGGCGTGAATGGTTTCAGGCTGGAAGAAGAAAATAACTTAGGCTAACATTTTTGGATGTTGAATTTCTATCTAGAATAGTTATTATAGGACAAATAAATCGAGCTAGAAGAGTCACAAAACGAAAAACTTTATGTGGAAATTGATATATTTATACCACACGACTCAATGTCCATCCAGTACCAATATTATACGAATATAACCAAAAATACACCTTCCAGATGTCTGATTTTTGTATTTTGCGAATGTGTACGTTCGTCTCTAAATTACCAATCTATTCCCAAAAACTTTTTACTTTAACCATCGAATAATGTTTCTTTCGAACTAAAGCCACATAAGTAATTTACGATTATGTAAAACTACGAGTGTTACAATTACAACACTATTTATTTACACTGAATATTTTATTTTTATTAGGTGATATTTGTTCTTCTGGCTGGACTTACAGCTGCCACACTGCGTTACGTTTTTACCTCGCAGCGCTTTGTGCAATTGTGCATGTATGTATCACTCGGTACAGTAATTGCAACAATTAAAAGGACATTCGAAAATCATTACTTCAAACAAGAATATACACCACGGCGAAACAAAACTTGTAAAAATCTACATTAAATATTGCGCTTGTAAATTGCTTTGACTATTCCTGATATCAGATAAATCCTTAGGCCTTATATGTATAGGTATACATACTTTTTCGTCCTTTTCAATTTGTTTAGGGTCATTCGTAGTTAGGAAAATCCGGTAACAGAATGGACGATAATGTCTTCGGACACTTATCTCCTATCGCGATCGGAAGAATGCTCATATATCAAATACCTACATTTAGTTAAGTACATAAGTAGAAATGCAAGTAAAAATACATGTAAAAAAAATTATTAAGCATAAAGTGTGTGTCGTATGTTTAGAAAAAATGACATATAAGGAAGTGCAGCGGATACCGTAGTCCATACAGCGCTAATTGAAATACTAAATATGTTAAAATAATAAGCAGTATTTCTGGCACCCTAGTGAAAAGGGGTATAAGTCGAAATTTGCCACTTTACAGGAGAGCCAAAAAACAATTGGCGAAATTATTAAAAATTACTGTGCCTAAATGGCAAAAAAATTTAAATAACTTTAAATGTACTTTGAGTAAATAGAATGCGCTCTTTTACATGCCGTCATTGGTTTGTGGCTAAAATCAATAGTTTCAAAAAAAGTTGAATTGTACCCGCTGAAATAAATGCTATTTAGAAATATAACCAAATTAGTACCCCTTTTCACATATATTGGACATTAGTGAAAACGGGTATACATTTAACTTATTTTATGATAACTCTTTTTGACATGTACTTTTACGAAAAATTTTTGGCTAAGTTTGTTGGCGAAATTAATTTTAATGGCATAGCATATACGTATACAATATAATCCCAAAAAAACCGACTTATACCTTTGTGCACAAAATGTTAGTAACATGTAAAAGGGATTAACAAGATTTATATTAATCACTTTATTCAATTGTATCCAAATTCTATGAAATAAGTTACAATAAAAATATTTCTTTTTATATTTTTTTATTAGAAATTACTTCCTTGAATTAGAAAAATATTACTTATTTTCAATAGCCAAAACACAAAGTATCATAAAATGAAATGTTTTTAAATTTCATAGTACCTAAAAATACCCTAGCATTTATTTATTCTTATCAATTTTAAATTTTACTTTAAAAATCGTGTCATAATCATTTTTTTCTCATGCCTTATTTCGCTAACACGGTACTCGACTAAAAACCTAAATAGTACAAATACTATATGTATTTTCTACGGATTCATGAAAATAAATAATTTAAGTCATAAAATTCAATCCCCAATGACTTTATGCCCTGGATGTCGTGCGCGCAGCTAGGTACGTAGGATGCCCTGAAAATTTCGGGAATTTAATACTTAGGAACGTATATTTGACATGTGTTATACCTCTTTCTTACAAGCATAGTCTCATTATTCGAAAACACTGGCCACTTAGAAAAAAAAAACAATGTCCGATTTTCAATTGTTTTTTAAAGTCGTTGAGTCGCTGGTGAAAATGGAGCTGTCCCGCGAAAGTTTTAGAGCAATGATTTATTATGACTTTAAAAGTGGATTAACACAACAACAATGTGGAGACCGATTAACTATTGCTTTTAGTAGTGAAGCACCTTCAAAGACGACCATATACAGGTGGTATTCGGAATTCCAACGTGGCCGTGTGTCTCTTGCGGATGACGTACGTGAGGGTCGACCGAAAACGGCCGTTACCGATCAAAAACATCGATGTTGTTCGCCAACTGATAAAGGAAGATAGGCATGTTACATATCGGGAGATTCAGGAGACTTTAGGCATTGGAATGAGTCAGGTACAAGTTATTTTACAACAAGAGTTGGGCGTGCGGAAGTAATTTTCCCGGTGGATTCCTCACTTGTTATCTGACGACCAGAAAGTAGTACGTGTCAATGGTGCCGCAAAACTTTAAAAGGATTTAATGGAGGAAGCTCAAATGCCGTTTTTAGCATTGTGTCAGGTGACGAATCATGGATTTACGCATATGAGCCTGAATCGAAAAACCAATCTCGAGTTTGGGTTTACGAAGACGAACCGAAGCCGACAAAAGTTGTTCGTTCTCGCAGCACGATCAAAAAAATGGTAGCCACGTTTGTCTCCAAATCGGCTCACGTGGCGACTATCGCTCTTGAAGATCGAAGAACTGTCAATGCCGATTGGTATATAGGCGTTTGTTTACCGATTGTTTTGCTGAACTGCGAAAAACTAACCCTAACCGCCGTATTATACTACACCATGATAATGTCAGCCCTCACACCGCTCAGAAAACAGACGACTATCTGAAGGGCGAAAACGTCGAATTACTGGACCATCCTCCGTACAGCCCCGACCTAAGTCCCAACGATTTTTTTACTTTCCCGAAAATAAAGAATCGGTTGCGTGGTCAGCGTTTTCAGACCGCGGAAGAAGCAGTCGACGCTTATAAAATGGCCATTTTGTCAACCCCCACTTCAGACTTCAATAACTGTTTTAAAAACTGGTTTCAGAGAATGAAAAAGTGTATTAAACACAAAGGAGAATACTTAGAAAAACAATAAAAGTACTTTTATTTCATTAAAATGCGTATTTTTTCCGATTCCCGAAACTTTCAGGGCAACCTACGTACGTTCCGTAACGCCTGAGTGGCAATTTTGTATCTTATCGAGTCACCTAAAATAACATACTATTGAAAATCGATATTTTATTAAAAAAAACTATTGTCTATAGCCTATCGTAATGTACATTACGATACAACTGTGAAAAGAATTAAGTTCGAAATAAGCATAAATAAAACAAAGCACGACCGAATTGTCTTTTTGCACGTGTATCGTACGACATTTTTCAGTACAGATGGCCTTGCGAAGTTTTCAATCAGACAAGATATAAACAACTTCTCGCACTAGTGTGTAAAGAAGTTATTCCAGTTGTTTCGGATGAAAATAGTAACGTTGCAGTACTCTGTATGGAATCTTAATAAACAGACTTTAATCGACGAGTATAAGTAAAAAGCCTGTCACTATTATGTTCTATCGAATATAATTCTATAAAATTTGTATAGGTAAATATCAACTTGAATTATTGTGTTAATTATACATTGACTTTATTAATTCTGTTAGTAGACAATTTAAAAAAATATTGTGATAATATTGTTTTCATTATGTCAGCATTCTTAAAAAGTGGCCAGGCATGATTTCCGGGTGGCTGTTTTGAAATTGTTCTAATCACATGTTTCTGGAGTAATATAGATATTGCAACAGCCATAGAACAGCAGCAAATACTCATACAAGGCTATAGCGCGCTTTTTATATTACCTAGATCATAAGTAAAATTGTTACTACAATTTAAAAAAGGTATTTGCGTTAGGTCATATACAACTTTCAACACAAACTAATATTACTACTAATATTACTATATTAGGTTTTAACAAATAAGCAGCAGAATTTAACAGATGGATTTGAAAAAATATAAAATATATAATCATACTTCAAGAAAATCAGTAACCACTAAGTAAATTAAATATTAACAATTAACACTACTAACTATTTTAAACATTGTGTATGTATAACGGAACTTGAGTGTAAAAGGGTACAACTTAGTACAAATCCGCCAATTTACTGGTGTTAAATGTTAAGTAATACTTTTTAATTTGGTGAAAACGGATATAATTCCCGCAAATGGATTGTATCACATGTAAAAAACTGTAATTCAAAGTGATTAAAGTCGACTTGTACCCGTAACAACATAATTTTATTCGTGAATATGGGTTTATGTCGAATTGTATCTCAAAAAATGTTTTTATTGTTCGTGTAAAGTGATTTAAATACACATGGATCCTCATTATCCGAGTGACCATCAAGAGAATATGAGTAGTTATAGCGTTACACACAACAAAAATCCAAACGCGTAAAACTTTGCTACACTAATACCTTTTGTAACTTTTCAACGATATACTTTTTTTGTTAGTAAGAATTTATTTCAACTTATACCTGACACTGCATGGTCATTTGTGTTAGTTATACCATATTACACGACCGTAACTCTGTCAATTTATGTGATATCTTAGATCCTTTTACACCAGCAGATGCCATTTTTTTTTTGAAATTTTTTGGTATACTTAACTCAATTTGGCCAAAATTCGACTTATACCCCTTTTCACTAGGGTGCCAGATTTAATAGTGTTACTATAATTATTGTATGGTCTCTGTAAATTAGACTGCATCCAATTTGAGCTAAATTGATTTTGCAGGGCATTATGTTGCTCATGAATAGCCTCGAAACGTAATTTAATTAGATACCTAAGTACTCGTATAAATCCACCTACTACGTAATTGTACAGTCATGTCTAAAAATATGTAAATATTTCAGAACGTATCCCCATGGCACAAGGATCCAAATCCTTAATATATTTTTGGGATCGACCGTACGAAACGTAATGTATAATTTACACAGGTTGCTCTAACATTATTATAATAAAAAAAAATTTTAGATTACTAAATCTGATCACCTGAAACAGATTTTACAAACTATATAATAATTATATCCCTTTTCTCAAACATGCAATGAAATATTGTTGTTATATTCCTTACTAGCTTTTGCCCGCGGCTTCGCACGCGTAGATTTTGGACTTATATGAAAAAAAATGTTTTCAACCGACTTCAAAAAAGAAGGAGGTTACCATTTCGATTGTATGTAGTTATATATTCTGCATGTTACACGGTTTCCTGCAAATAATGAATCTTATTTTGTTTTTTTTTTCTGAGGAGATTCAAAAGTGGTCGAAATAAGTTTAATATTTGTGATATATTTTTTTTTTCCCAGACTTGTCGACAATCATTTAATCGAATGTTGTTTCAAAGACAACGGTTCAAGTATTTTCATTTCATCGACAAGTCATTCTGTCGAAGAATAGTTTTCAGTAAATTTAAATCAGGGAATTTTTAATGGTGCTTGAGGTTTTCCTTTACGGGTTCTTATTTTAGTTTGGTTAAAATTTAGTAATATTTATTCCGCAGTTCTAACCAAACCTAAACCTACTTTGATAGCCGTTAGCTTTTGTGTGGGGTCGCAGTTCTAACCTAAACTAAACCTACTTTGATAGCAGTTTGCTTATGTGTAGGGTCGCAGTTCTAACCTAACCTACTTTGATAGCCGTTTTCTTTTGTAAGGGGTCGCAGTTCCAACCTAACCTAAACCTACTTTGATAGCTGTTCGCTTATGTATGGGGTCGCAGTTCTAACCTAAACTAAACCTACTTTGCCCAGCGTGGTGATTATGGGTATTTACCTCCTAATGCGTCTATACGCATAGTTGACAGGAGAGGCCTACGTCCAGCAGTGGACTGAGATAGGCTGATGATGATGATGTGTATACCAATTAGTAACAGTTTTTTGTTCGTGTTTCCTCATATTCTTAAAACTTAAAATACTGGTAGCTACATAATGTTTTTATAACACTAAATAAATCGGAATATTGAACATATTAAAGATGCATAAATATATTAGAAATATGCCTATTTCTGCCACATTTTGAAGTAATTAAATAAGAAACAAAAGATACCAGTACACATCTACTTTTAAAGAATTTAAACAGCTTTAACAATGAGGTACTTAACCATAATTAATTATTTGTCTTCTTGATTGTTACTCATACTATTAAATATTTATGGGGCACCCTGTTAACTTACCCGCCTTATTAAGCTTACATGACGTAATTTGTATGGTAATCTACATATTCTACATAACACCAATTAGTAACGCCTGATTTACCCGAAATATTGAATCACATAGAATGAGCAATTTCACGAGATTTAAGCGAGCGAAACGCAAACAATACTTACGTATAATTGTACTTGATTAGTGTCTATAATTAACTACCTATGTGTCTATAATTAACTAACATAGACCGATTACATACTAATAATATTAATACAGAGTTCGAGCGAATATTACAAAGTTATAATTTCAATTTACAAATTAATGAACCAACACGCGTCACGCCTAATTCTAGCACATGCATCGACAACATTGCAACCAACTTTAAAGCGACAATTAAATGTAAAGTTCATAACTTGTGTCTCTCAGACCACAAAGCACAAACAATATCAATCCCGGTCAAGTGTATCAATTCAGTGGCATACTGGTATGAATGGAAAAGAGACTTAAATGTAGAAAACCGTAAAAAGTTCAAGCATGCAATACAAAGCCTATCATTTTGCGACATTATCTCTTGCAGTAATACGAACACTGCTTTTAATGATTTCCATGACGTAGTTAGTCTGTTTTTCAACCTGTGTTTTCCTTCTAAAAGAGTAAGAATTAATGCGAATCATAAACCAAAGTGGATTACTGTTGGTTTGAAAAAAGCTTTAAAGACTAAACGAAAACTATATTTTAAATGCATTAGTTCTCCAGAACCTATTAATAAAACGAATTATAAGAAATACTCGGCTCTACTAAAAAAATGTATTAGGAAGTCGCACAGGTTGCAAAACCACAATTACATATACAAGGCAGATAATGTGACAAAGGCAACGTGGTCAATTATCAACAGTCACATAGGGAAACGTCAACCGAGCCATTTCACGGATAATATGGTTTTTGGCAACCAAAATGTGACTAATGTAAAAGAAATGGCCGATAAACTAAATTATTTATTCACTACTGTGACAGACAACACACACAGTAATAGAAGTAAATACCAATATAAATTGCCAACCCTAGACTCTACTATATACCTAAATCCGACGTGCCCAGCTGAGGTTGCAAGAGTAATAATGACGCTAAAAAACTAGAGCCGCTGGCTATGACGAACTACCCACGTCAATTATAAAAGAAAATTCTTCAGTGTTTGCTTTTGTACTAAGTCACTTGATAAATTTATCTATGGCTGAAGGTGTCTTTCCTGACAAACTTAAGCTTACGATCATTAAACCTTTACTGAAGAAAGGAGATATAACGGATCCATTAAATTATAGACCAGTAGCTCTAATTCCAGTTATATCCAAAATTTTTGAAAAGATTCTTCATAGCAGAATGTCAGTTTTCATAGAGAAACATAGTATTATATCTGAGGCTCAGTTTGGTTTTCGTAAAAACAAGTCAACTACATTAGCAGTACTTGATCTTATGGAAAATGTACTGAACTGTAGGAATAATAGAATACCTGTCACTGGTATTTTTATGGACATGTCAAAAGCTTTTGACAGAGTAAATCATGACATTTTGTTAACGAAACTATACAACTATGGAATCAGAGGAAACTGTTACGACTGGATAAGAACTTACTTAAACCAGCGTAAGCAATGTACAGAAATACAAAAATACAACAATGCCACAAAAACACAAATCAAATATCGATCTGATTGTCTTAATGCTACAACTGGCGTCCCGCAGGGCAGTGTCCTCGGACCATTGCTTTTTCTCGTTTATATAAACGACTTGCCAAATCTCACCAACCACAAGATGACGCTTTTTGCCGATGACTGCTCTATAGTGGTACAGGAAAAAGATACCGTAAACTATGTAAATGCCGTCAATCAAGTGTTTGAGGATGTAAATCTGTGGCTAGTAAATAACAATCTCAAAGTTAATCTCCTTAAGACAAAATTTATGGAATTTTATGCACCACAAGGGAGGTCAAGAAATGTTAATATAAATTATAATAATCATGTTATTGAAAGTGTGCCATCAATACGTTTTTTGGGTGTAATATTGGATCGTCACACAAATTGGAAAGACCATACTGAAATGCTGATAGATAAATTAAATAGATTTATATTTGCCCTGCGAAGGCTCTCCCAAATGTCTTCACAAAAAACTGCTTTATTAGCATTTAATGGACATGTAATGTCCAATTTGCGTTATAGTCTAATACTTTGGGGCAACAGTAGTAATATGCAAAGAGTATTTCTGCTACAAAAAAAATGTATACGAGCTATATGTGGTGTACATCAAACAGAATCCTGTAGACCTTTATTCCGGGAGCTGAAAATAATGACGCTACCATCACTGTATATACATGAGATAGGTCTCTTCGTGAAAAATAATATTAAATCATTTAGAAATAAGTCATCTACCACAATATATCAGTAGTGTATTATTGGTGCAGCTGGATCAGATAAGATCCAGCTGCACCAAAAATACACATTCGAATACTAATTTGAATCGATTCAAGAAGTTATCATTCAAATACACATTTTGTTGGCGTCAATTAAGGCGCCTGATGAAAATGCACATGCAATGCGACCTTTGCAGCTCACCGCCTCTTAGTTATAAGGATCTTTTAATATAATTTTGCATGTCACTCAGTCAGTCACTATTAAATCCACAAGTCACAGCTAACGGACGTCTCCTTATTTTAATCACCCTGAAGTTTTCTGCACCAAATCCCTCAGACCCTTGAACACATTTAGTGGAATACTAATTTGAATCGATTCAAGAAGTTATCATTTCAAGTACACATTTAGTGGAGAACTAATTTGAATCGATTCAAGAAGTTATCATTCAAATACACATTTAGTGGAATACTAATTTGAATCGATTCAAGAAGTTATCATTCAAATACACATTTAGTGGAATACTAATTTGAATCGATTCAAGAAGTATTCATTCAAATACACATTTAGTGTCCCGCAAGAAGTCTGTCACGTAAAAATGTATTCAAATAGTGAGGTAGACGAAAGCTATTAAGTTCTGGTTTTAGGACATTTTTACTCCAGAAGTAACATTTATCCATTCGAATATTGTATTTATTTACACCAATGGTACCAAGTCTACGAACCATTTATCTTTTCTGATTACTCGCGCTGATACTCGCAAACCAGTATAATATATACGCATTCGCTTAGATTTTTAATAACAGTTAGTTATTAAAACACCGCAATAGTGTTCAGTGTTTATTAGTTTAACATCGTGACGTCCGTGTATATGACATTGACACAGTCCATTTTTTATTTATTATTCAGTTGCGTTTTTATTCAATACTTCAAGTGACTTTAGGTTTGATATCTATGAGGATACTAATAATAGTATTGTGTTTATATGTCATATATAATATAGAAAAGAAACCACATGTACTTATTCATAAACATACTTTATTTTGTTTAAAAAAAAAAAACATAGTAAAGAGTGAAACATTTGTTTTAATGTTTATTTTTTACAATAGACAATGGCCAAGATCAATACCTTTTACGTGTACTCTTATCTACATAGTATTTATTTAAGAAGTATATCACTCAAATATCGTGTTATCTTTTACAAATTAGAATTAAGTAGACTTCTGAGACATTGTACCTCTAGTCAATGGTGTACCCATGTGGGGAGTCCGATGACAAACCCTCATCTATCTTATCTATTACTCTACGCGTTAATTCGTAGACTTCGTCTAATATTGTATTTTTCACAACATATTGGGCACATAGCTCAGCATTACATTTACAGATACATTCATAATTCTCGTCTAGTTTGCTACTGTTGTAAATTTCTATTTTTATGACTTTTGTGCCACCATTCCGATGTGGTTTCTTGATAAACGAGTAAACAACGGGTGCTGCTTTCCTCTTGACCCCCGAGGACAGACGTCTTACCCCCGATCCAACTTCACTCTGACTTTGATTTAGAGATGAAGTGAGAGGAACGAAGTTGAACAGGTGTTCTGATGTATCCTGTAATGAATAATTAATTATTAGTTCAATTAATGTCTAACTATTCATCTGAAAGTATTTAGGGGGAGACCAAAAATTCCAATCAAATACCGTAATATAAAAATATACAGTAAGATACAATTATTACAGATAAATGAAATACAATTTAGAGATTTAAGTTCCCCACTATTTATCCATTAGAGATTTACTTAAAATAAATTTAAAAATTATTATACCAATTTTTTATAAGTGCTCTATTTAAATACTATAATGTTTATTAAAAAGGACTTACCGACATATTTTCAGTAGAACTAACTGCTGTTAAAATATTGTATTGAATAAGTTTGTTCACTTATTTTCAGGATTTATATCCGAAAATATCATCGTTATTAGAGTTCAAAATATCATGTA
>JALPQI010031497.1:0-16083 GCA_025490895.1 Thaumatotibia leucotreta
AAAAACTGCTTTATTAGCATTTAATGGACATGTAATGTCCAATTTGCGTTATAGTCTAATACTTTGGGGCAACAGTAGTAATATGCAAAGAGTATTTCTGCTACAAAAAAAATGTATACGAGCTATATGTGGTGTACATCAAACAGAATCCTGTAGACCTTTATTCCGGGAGCTGAAAATAATGACGCTACCATCACTGTATATACATGAGATAGGTCTCTTCGTGAAAAATAATATTAAATCATTTAGAAATAAGTCATCTACCACAATATATCAGTAGTGTATTATTGGTGCAGCTGGATCAGATAAGATCCAGCTGCACCAAAAATACACATTCGAATACTAATTTGAATCGATTCAAGAAGTTATCATTCAAATACACATTTTGTTGGCGTCAATTAAGGCGCCTGATGAAAATGCACATGCAATGCGACCTTTGCAGCTCACCGCCTCTTAGTTATAAGGATCTTTTAATATAATTTTGCATGTCACTCAGTCAGTCACTATTAAATCCACAAGTCACAGCTAACGGACGTCTCCTTATTTTAATCACCCTGAAGTTTTCTGCACCAAATCCCTCAGACCCTTGAACACATTTAGTGGAATACTAATTTGAATCGATTCAAGAAGTTATCATTTCAAGTACACATTTAGTGGAGAACTAATTTGAATCGATTCAAGAAGTTATCATTCAAATACACATTTAGTGGAATACTAATTTGAATCGATTCAAGAAGTTATCATTCAAATACACATTTAGTGGAATACTAATTTGAATCGATTCAAGAAGTATTCATTCAAATACACATTTAGTGTCCCGCAAGAAGTCTGTCACGTAAAAATGTATTCAAATAGTGAGGTAGACGAAAGCTATTAAGTTCTGGTTTTAGGACATTTTTACTCCAGAAGTAACATTTATCCATTCGAATATTGTATTTATTTACACCAATGGTACCAAGTCTACGAACCATTTATCTTTTCTGATTACTCGCGCTGATACTCGCAAACCAGTATAATATATACGCATTCGCTTAGATTTTTAATAACAGTTAGTTATTAAAACACCGCAATAGTGTTCAGTGTTTATTAGTTTAACATCGTGACGTCCGTGTATATGACATTGACACAGTCCATTTTTTATTTATTATTCAGTTGCGTTTTTATTCAATACTTCAAGTGACTTTAGGTTTGATATCTATGAGGATACTAATAATAGTATTGTGTTTATATGTCATATATAATATAGAAAAGAAACCACATGTACTTATTCATAAACATACTTTATTTTGTTTAAAAAAAAAAAACATAGTAAAGAGTGAAACATTTGTTTTAATGTTTATTTTTTACAATAGACAATGGCCAAGATCAATACCTTTTACGTGTACTCTTATCTACATAGTATTTATTTAAGAAGTATATCACTCAAATATCGTGTTATCTTTTACAAATTAGAATTAAGTAGACTTCTGAGACATTGTACCTCTAGTCAATGGTGTACCCATGTGGGGAGTCCGATGACAAACCCTCATCTATCTTATCTATTACTCTACGCGTTAATTCGTAGACTTCGTCTAATATTGTATTTTTCACAACATATTGGGCACATAGCTCAGCATTACATTTACAGATACATTCATAATTCTCGTCTAGTTTGCTACTGTTGTAAATTTCTATTTTTATGACTTTTGTGCCACCATTCCGATGTGGTTTCTTGATAAACGAGTAAACAACGGGTGCTGCTTTCCTCTTGACCCCCGAGGACAGACGTCTTACCCCCGATCCAACTTCACTCTGACTTTGATTTAGAGATGAAGTGAGAGGAACGAAGTTGAACAGGTGTTCTGATGTATCCTGTAATGAATAATTAATTATTAGTTCAATTAATGTCTAACTATTCATCTGAAAGTATTTAGGGGGAGACCAAAAATTCCAATCAAATACCGTAATATAAAAATATACAGTAAGATACAATTATTACAGATAAATGAAATACAATTTAGAGATTTAAGTTCCCCACTATTTATCCATTAGAGATTTACTTAAAATAAATTTAAAAATTATTATACCAATTTTTTATAAGTGCTCTATTTAAATACTATAATGTTTATTAAAAAGGACTTACCGACATATTTTCAGTAGAACTAACTGCTGTTAAAATATTGTATTGAATAAGTTTGTTCACTTATTTTCAGGATTTATATCCGAAAATATCATCGTTATTAGAGTTCAAAATATCATGTATTTTATTGAAATTCGTATATGGAAAGTCATATGGAGTGATTGGCGACTGACAAATATGATACCGTCTGTGTTGATATCCATATACCGCTCGGCGAATCATAATCATAATAAGTTAAATAGAATTGAAGCGTGAAATTGATTCTTAATACATACGGTTAGTCATCAAATTGTATTGACATACGTGTGGATTTACAGAGTGAGCAATAATGCGCTGATGCAAATAAAATATACTAGCTCATATCGTGACTTCGTCTTCTTATTTAAGATTAATAGTATGTTTAAAGCAAAATAAATCCAGAAAAAGATAGATAAATGAATGTAAATAAATAGCAGCCAAAATCATAACCCACTTCTGCGTTACCGTAGTCGGGTAAAAATCGTGTTTGTTCTTACTTTAACAGATTATATTATATCTAATAATTTTTGTGCAGTTACGGCCATAAATATAATATATTAGCACTTCACATACAGATGTCTGATAAGGTGAAAAATGTATACTTATTTTTGTCGTCGACCGTTCACATATACCATACCTACCTGCCTGCAAATCATAATCATAATATGTGAAATAAAATAAAACATACCAAATTGAGTATTAATACATGCGTTTAGTGATCAAATTGTGTTGAAATACGATCGTGTGCATTCGTATTTTGAAGAGTTATTAGTAATAATGCGTTGATGCAAATAAAATATACTAGCTCCTATCCTGACTTTGTCTTCTTTTCTAAGATTACGAGTACTAGATAAACGAACGTATACAATTATAATGAAGTTACTTGGTACAGTCAAGGGCATAAATATATATATACACTTCTCCATACTGATCCTTTACAAATGTGTCTATATATTAATGCACTCGACTGTACGTACCTGCACATTTTGTTTTACATAACTGATGTATTGTTTTCGTTTGTTTGTTGATTAAAGGTAAGTATCTACTCAAAATAATATTGACTAAATATGAAAATAAAATGTTATTATTTATTGATTGAATAAAAAAGGAAGTAAACCCACAGTATGAAGGTAAGCGAAATATAGAGCTTCTACTTTAGGCTAAGTGCTGAATTGCTGATGCGCCTTCGAAACTGTACCTTTTTAATCGCGTCGACAAATTTCATATATGGGAGAGCTCCACGTGAATGTTCACTACTTAAGCCGCCCGATCGGGCCTATTGCTTCATTCCGATAAACAGGAAGCAAGGAAACCCGCTCTTCTCTTCCCAACTCCAGCTACAGCACATCATCATCATCATGTAAGTATGAATCAATGTATATGTTAATGTTACTAATAGGTACTAGAATCATCATAAACTCGTAATAACAATTGAAGAGTGTCTTTTTAAATGGGCTTATTTTGTGTGATCACTTAGACAAAGATCATACTTTGTGTGAAAAAAAAAAACTCATAGAGAAATAACCCCTTTGAAAAGACACTCCTCAATTAATAATTATTTAAATTAAAAAATGTTAGAGTAATAGAGAATTATAATAATTATATAGAAAGACACGAGTAATTAGCTACTTAGAATTATAACTTAACCTTTCAAACTAATGTATTATCAGCATCACTGTTAACTACACATTTGTAAGCGTTATTGCAATGACATAAGGTCTATCGATGGTTAGTTATGGGTGTTGCTACTTGCTGTTAATACCTACAGTCAGCCAATTTGATTTCTACTTACTGAGACAGTTCTATAGTGATATAAAACTTTGTCTCAGTAACTAACAACGTCGTAGTCCTGTAGAAAGTAATCTAGTAGTTACTATGACAAAATTTTATAGTGTGTGTGTGTATGTGTGTGTGTGTGTGTGTGTGTGTGTGTGTGTGTGTGCGTGTGTGAATATACTTGATAATATCGTTCTCTTCGAGATCAATGAATACTTAATAATTATTTCTGATTACCTACCTATCTGTTTCTAAATAATACATAATTGGGTTTACCTTAAATTCGTAACTAAAGTATCCGCACTCTATTATTCAAGCTCATGTTAAATGATTGTAAATTTAATAGTAACATATTTATCTGATTTTCAGGTCGAAACGCTCGAATGCCGAAGATTTGTTCCTATCGTCGTCCTCGGAGGATGATTCGCCCCCGCCGCCGCCGCCGCCGCCGCCGAAGGCTGATGAGGGTGACAAAAGGAATAAGAAGAAGTCCAAGCCTTCGACATCGGCGAGCTCGAAGAGGGTGAGAATTGCACCAGCACCAATGAAGCCGCGAGACGGCACTGCGGCGGAGCTATTCGGCGCCGACAGTGATGACGAGGGGTTGGAGGCGAACCAAACTTCAGGCGAGGGTAAATTATTATCCTACATTTCACGAAGGCTTGCGAATGGTTTCGCGCGTCAGGCAAATCCAGATAAAAAGGGCACCCACTTTGTTGAGGTTAAAGTTTACAAATGCAGTGATATTGAACAGGTATCGCCAGTGAATCGATGGCGTCATGCCGTAGTCAATATTAAAAACCGAACCGATGATAATACTGAAGCTTGGAGACACTTGGCCAATTTTATTCACGCAACGCGAAAAGAATACCGAACGTGTGTGCAGTCATTTGTTAGTAATTATTATTGATGAATTTTAAACATTGTATCGATTTATTATTATCTTAATGTTAATACATCTGCTATAGAATACCGGAGTAATAAATAAATAAATAAATTATGCTCCTATATTTACAGTATTCATATTGCCTTGCGTGTATAAATTTAGCTGAATGTCTACACCCTGTAGTGTTAGAGTGAATTCTTTTTCGTAATGTATAATTCCAACTATGTATAAATAAATATATATATATATATATATATATATATATATATATATATATGAAATACACCCTAACATTGAAGCGTGGAAACATTAAGCTTAATTTATTCACGCAGCGCAAAAGGAATACCACAGATATGGGTTCTCATTTTTAGTTAGCATCTATTATATTACTGATGTTTTAACTCTGTGTTCATTCTTAACTTAAGTACCTATATATTTGTTATAAAATATAAGTTCTTTAACATATCATTTAACAAATAATAATAAATGTATCTTATATTACCTTCAAATAAATTGTAATCTATAAAGTGTGTCATTTTGTTTACAGTGAGATCACATAACCTCCCGTCATCCAGAACTATTTCAATGAAATGTGACAAATGTGGAATTGAATTGCCTAAGAATGAATACAATTATCATTTGAGAACCAATTTACATAAATCGAATTGCATATTGAAAACTGATTTTAATAATATTGAAATTATAGCAACTGCCTTTAAAAACAGAATAGTAACGTATCGTTTGAATCCAATACAAAATGAATACCCCACTCCTGAGACGTTTCTGTGCGATATTCAAAGTAACATTATGAAAGTTGTGGAAATGTCATTACTGAAACATAAATGTATCAAAATAAACTATGAGCTATTCGTTTACTTTACATTACCACATTCAGACAAACAACAATTAAAGTCGTTCAATACAAAATATGATGTTATTTATGGAAACTCGAATATTAATGAGCTGTTTGCAAAAACGATTGAGCATTTGAAAGATAAACTTACTGAATTTGAACACCGTGAATCTGGCTGGTCTTTTGTTGCAATAAGTCATTTAGAAGTCAATGTAAACAAGTATTGTCCGATGCGAGGAGGTACTTACATACCTTTACCTCCTACTGTCAAAAATACCAAAAGCTGCATTAATATTCAGAACAATGATAATTATTGCTTTTTATGGAGTATACTTGCTGGTCTATATCCTGCAAAGAGCAATGTGTGTCGAACTAAATCATACCCGCACTATTCAGATGTTTTAAATATAGACGGAATAGCATTCCCCTTATCAGTCAAAGATATACAGTTATTTGAAAAGAATAACCCTGAAATAAGCATTAATATATATGGATTAGATAATAAGTGTGTTGTAACAGGCCCCCTGTACAAATCAAAATCAAAGAAAAATAATCATTTTAATTTGTTATACATAGAAAAAAATGGTAAAGGACATTATTGCTTCATTAAAGACCTTGTACGATTAATTCGAAAACAAGTAACTTTACATAGAGGTCAAATGAATTTCTGTGACTCATGTTTACAATTTTTTAAAAGCGAAAATAAATTTAAAACTCATCATTGTTCTGAAATTGTAACAGTTTTACCTAATGAAAATACTGTCATTCAATTTAAGAATTTCGAACGCAAGCAAAAAATTAATTTCATTATATACGCTGACTTCGAAAGCATGTTAATTAATTGTAATTCAAAGAATGGTAAAAATACGCAGAACCTGAAAAAGCATGTCCCAACATGTTTTGGTTATTATGTATGCTGCTCGCACGATTCCAGTTTGAATAAATACGTTTCTTACAGAGGTGAAGATTGCGTGAAAGTTTTTGTTGAATGGTTAATTAACGATATTCAAGAAATTAACAGTATACTGATTAAAAATAATCCTATGAATCCATTATCAAAAGAAGAACAATGTAATTATGAGAATGCTACACACTGTCATATTTGTAAACAGTTTTTATTTGGTGACAAAGTTCGTGATCACGATCACATCACATCAGAATACAGAGGTGCCTCTCACTCACTATGCAACCTGCAATACAGAATCTGTCCATTTGTACCAGTTGTCTTACATAATTTAGCTGGGTATGATAGTCATCTCTTTATAGAAGAACTTACAAAGTACCCCGGTTCTATTAAAATAATGCCACAGTCCAAGGAAAAATATTCATGTATAAAAAAAACGATATCTTCAACTAACGAACCGAGTCAATCACTTGAAATAAAGTTTATTGATTCCTACCAATTTCTTAGTTCCAGTTTATTTGAGTTAACCAAAAGTTTGAACAAAGAAGATTATGTTAACTTGTCTAAAGAATTTACTGATGGGTACCACTTTCAGTTATTAACACGTAAAGGTGTTTACCCTTATGATTACATTGATTCCTGGTTAAAATATGAAGACAATAAATTACCAGAAAAAGAAATGTTTTATAATTCTCTGCAATGTAAACGTATATCAGATACCGATTTTAAGCATGCCGAAACTGTATGGTCAGCTTTTAATATAAAGACTTTAGGAGAATATACTGATTTATACTTAAAATGTGACGTCTTATTGTTATGCGATGTATTTGAACATTTTAGAAATACTAGTTTGCAGCATTATAATCTGGACCCTGCTTATTATGTATCTGCGCCTAATTTAAGTTGGGATGCTATGCTTTTGTTTACAGACGTAAAATTACAATTAATACACGATTTAGAAGTATATCAGATGATAGAAAGAGGAATACGTGGCGGGTTAGCCCAGTGTTCTCTTCGGAATTCAAAAGCAAACAATAAATACACACCCGATTATGATGCTTCTAAACCCACATCATATTTGATATATTTAGATTGTAACAATCTCTATGGTTATGCGATGAGACAAAAAATACCTGTATCAGATTTTGAATTTTTAAATCCCGATGAAGTTATCAATTTTAACATACTGACCATACCAAGAAACGGTGAACATGGATACATTTTAGAAGTTGATATGAGTTATCCTGATCATTTACATGATTATCATGCTGACTTGCCCTTTGCACCTGAAAAGTTTGTCCCCCCTGGAGGAAAGACAGAAAAGTTAATTGCAAATTTACATGACAAATACAACTATATCATTCATTTCGTACATTTAAAAGAATGTCTAAAGAATGGGTTAGTGTTACAGAAAATACATCGCATCCTTCGTTTTAGACAGTCTAATTTCTTACAAAAATATATTGATCTCAATACTCGATTGCGACAAGAAGCTTCTACTACATTTGAGAAAGACTTTTTTAAATTACTAAACAATGCTATATTTGGTAAAACCATTGAAAACAAGCGAAATCATATGCAAGTTCAACTAGTTACAAAATGGAAAGACAATGACAATAAAACAAACAAGCACTTAGGTGCAGAGAAAATACTATTGAAACCTAATGTAAAGAGTGTATCTATAATTAATGAAAACTTTGTAGCTATTCAATTAAGTCCAGAAAAAATTTGTTTAGACCGCCCCATTTATGTTGGATTTACAGTTTTAGAATTGGCGAAAAAGCACCTATACCGATTTCATTATGATTTCGTTAAAAAAACGTACCAAGAAAATGTTAAACTCTGCTATACTGATACTGACAGCCTTCTATATAACATTATAACTGACGACTTTTACAACGATCTAAATAAAAACATATTAAAATTTGATACTAGTAATTATGAGCACAATAACCCGTACGGTATACCTAAATTGAATGCTAAAGTACCTGGTTTATTTAAAGATGAATTTGGCGGTGTGGTAATTACTGAATTCGTTGGATTAAGAGCTAAACTGTATTGTTTAAAAAGTGTAAAGACGACAATAACAAAAGCAAAAGGAGTCACGAAACCTATAACTAATAAATTAAAAATTAAACATTTTGACGAAGCTTTGCAAACAAAAAAAGTGTATAGCCATAATATGAATATGATACGATCTATCAAACATGTTTTATATTCACAGCAAGTTGATAAAGTCGTTTTAAACTGTAACGACGATAAAAGGCAAATACTGCCCGACAACATACAAACTTTACCATGGGGCCACTGTAATACTATATTTTAAATTAAATATAATCGTGAAGTATTTAAGTATAATTTGTTTTTTTATAAGTTAATTTTAAGGCTTCTCTGTATGACTCTCATAAATGCAATAAATTAATTGACTTGTTAAATAATCATTGTTGTTTTTATTTGGTAAGGCACCTATATAAAGCGTTGAAATATCATATTTTCCTCATATTCACAATGAAATTCATTAAGCATACTCAAACTCTGGAAGTAAATAGTATAATAGTAGAAAATGATCGTCACAGAAATACAACACATAGTACATTATTCCCCAATACAATTCGTTGTATAATATGTGGACCCTCAAACTGTGGTAAAAACTAATATAATGTTAAATTTACTAATACATGAAAATGGTCTAAAGTTTAAAAATATCTATTTGTATTCAAAGACAGCTTTCCAGCCAAAGTATCGTTACCTCCAGCAAATTATGGAGAAAGTTCCAGATGCCAAGTTTTTAATATTTAACGACAATAACGAAGTTATTCATCCAAATGACGCCATGACCGATTCAATCATGATTTTTGATGATGTCGCATGTGAAAATCAAGTAAACATTCGCAACTACTTTGCTATGGGAAGACATAGACAAATTGATTGTTTTTATTTATCGCAAACTTATTCCAAAATCCCAAAACAATTGCTAAGGGATAATGTCAATCTGTTAATTGTTTTCAAACAGGATGATATTAACTTGAAACATATATACAATGAACATGTGAACACTGATATGGATTGGATAAAATTCAAAGAACTTTGTTCAATTATATGGTATACTCGTTTTAGCTTTTTACTGATCAATAAAGATTGCGGTATAAATAAAGGTCGATATAGACAAGGGTTTGACACATATATTTATTTTTAGATTTTCCATTATAAAATGATTTAAATGTCAACGTAGTCCTCACTTGAATTTAAGTGCCTGTATTAATCGGTTGATGTTAACGCTGGTAAAATGGATACACGTTTAAAAGAACAAGTTATTAAAGCTGCAGATAATATTAAAAAAAAAATAAAGAAGATTAATAATGAAGAACATGAAAATCATATACATTTTAGAAAAGTTTTTAAGTCTATTACTGAACCATTGGAAAATATTGCTATGCAAAGTGTTAATGTCAAACCGGATTTTATTATGACCACTAGTACAGATACGAATGACATATCTCAGAGTTTAAATGATTCTACAGGATACAAAAATTTCAAAGATCTAATTGATCCTGATGGACACTCCGAATATTATGAATACTCTAATGATAACGATAATAAATTCTCACGAAGAAAAATAATGATACACTTTTATCTCTAAAAAAAAGAAGATATGATTGATTTATATCAGGACATTAATATACCATTCGGTATTCGCAGCATGAATAAAAAGTTGATGATGGGTAATTCTGATGTATGCTTATCTTTAGTGAATAATGGTACTAGTACTGAAAAAAAATATGTTATTACTATAGATAAGAAAAAAGTTTGATTTAACCGCTGGTTTAAAGGAACTATTAATGCGAAACAAACCCGATCTCAAGCTTGTTACTGAAAACGACAAAACTGAATATAAAGAAATGCTGATACGTACAAACGCACATAAACGTGATTTTGATCCAAACGGAAAAATAAAAGGAGACAAAGGTTCAAAAATATTGTACTATTATCAAACCCCTCTTTTCACAACTAATTGACACGAAATCCCACAAAAACCTTTCAGAGCAGGTATCAAAACGTTAAAGTAGGTGGAAACTTGCCTGAATTAAAATATTATAAAAGTAATACAGACTATATATATTGGGATGATCCAAATGAATTAATTGAACGACTAACACTTTTAATTGCATCTAAAAACGCTGGTAACACGAACCATGATAATGAAATTATATCAATTATTGAAGAATTGAAGGAAGCTGGTATTGTAAAGCAATAAAATATATCGAAGTATTATGTTAGTGCTCAGTATGTAAATACACCCTTCTCAGACATGACAAATAACAGAAACGTTGACAATTGTGAAGCAGAATTAAATAAAATATCAAGCTCGGATGAGAATGCATTAATAAATTCAGAAATAATAAACAAAATCGAAGACTGTGTGAAAAAGTTCATAAATCTTGATAACAAAATTTTTTGCTTTAATTAATCGAATAAAGAAAGTTGAAAAAGATATTTCAAATAAAGAACTTGAACAAAATCTGAATAAACATTATGAGCAAACTAGACGTCGTAAATGAAATTCACAAAAATGCAAGGGTGAATTTCCCTCGAAGGAGTGTAATTTTAAGGGATATCGATGACCTTTGGCAAGCTGATTTAATAGATATGCAGACGTTTTCAAAACTGAATGCTGGTTATAAATACATATTTGTGATTATTGATTGTTTCTCAAAATACGCCTGGACAATTCCACTCAAACGTAAGACTAAAGAAATCGTATCTAAAGAGTTGCACACGTTATTTTTATCAACAGGACGTAAACCACGCAATTTACAAACAGACCAGGGTAATGAATTTTATAATAATGATTTTAAAAAAGTTGTTGAAAAATATAATATTAATCATTACTCTACATATTCCACAAAAAAGGCATCAATAGTTGAAAGACTTATAAGAACTCTTAAATCTAAGCTGTATAAGGAGTTTAGTCTGAAGGGGAATTATAAGTGGATTGATGGAACTCTTGATCAGATAATTTCAGAATATAATCAAACTTTTCATAGGACTGTGGGAAAAGCACCGGCCGCAATCAATCATAGTAATAAAGAATCTGTATTACAAAGATACATTAGGAATACACTATCAAAGAAAAAACTGTTTTGTAAAAGGTTTCATGTTGGAGATTTTGTAAGAGTCAGTAAGTATAAAGGATGTTTCGAGAAACGATTTACCCCTAATTGGTCAACAGAAATATTTAAGATAACTAAAGTTCAAAATACTAACCCAACCACATATTATCTAGAGGACACCAAGCGTAGACCCATTTTAGGAGCATTTTATGCGCAAAGAAATTCAGAAAACTTTGCACCCAAATGTTTATCTTGTTGAACGAGTCTTAAAACGTAAAGGAAATAAAGTATATGTTAAGTGGCTCGGTCTTCCATCAAGTGAAAATAGCTGGATTGATAAGACAAATCGTTTATAGTGCTTAAAATTAAGAAAAGTGTTTATATTAGCTATCACTTTTTCATGGAGTCATTTGTATTTTGAACTTTACACTATAAAGACCACAGTATTTACAAAAATTATACATAATAATATTAATACATTTTATAAAAATGGTATACACGAGACATAACCCTGAAAATGAAAATAAGAAGAAATCTGGAGCTGGTTTAAAGAAAACTTTTAACAATCTTGTTTTACACACTAAAAAACATGTCAGTAAACTAAAGCCAAAATGTAAGAAAATGTTAATGGAACTAGCATATGCTGCTGCTCAAGAATTAGCATCGGACTTACCTATACAATTACCCCGAGTCATACCTGTACCTAAAAACTGGTGGATTTTTACCATTAATTCCAATTTTAGCAGGATTATCAGCTACAGGAAGTTTAGCAGGAGGGTGTCGCTGGAATAAGCAAAGCTATTAATCATTATAAAAGAGCAAAACGACAATTAGCTGAATACAAAAGACGTAATATAAAAATGGAAGCTAAATGTATTGGAAAAGGATTACATCTTAAGCCATACAAGGGCGGACTAGGAATCTTTATTTCGAATAAAAAAAACTAGATGATAGGCTACCCAATAGAGCATTGAGTAATATCGACATAATAAAACATTCGAAAAGTATTCCATATTTTCGTGGTGTATTCATGAGAGATGAATTACCAAAAAAGCCATTATCGATCGAATGTGGTGTTATTAATTTAGATTCTTCTGAAAATAATGGTACTCACTGGGTAGCCTACGGAAAATTTAAAGATTATATTGAATATTTTGATAGTTACGGGAATTTAAAACCTCCTAAAGAATTCATAAAGTATATGGGAGCTAATATACACTATAATTATGATAATATACAAAAAAAACATTTATTTAACTGTGGACATTTATGTTTAAAATTTCTGTATTCGTTCTGGGAAAAATGTTTGCCAAATATATAAGCATTAAATACACGATACGAACAAAATACATAATAAAAAAACAATATTGATAAAATGATACCTATTTTTAATTCACCTCACATTCCATCTCGAACAGTGCCTAGAGAAGGGTGTTAAGCATACGTTTACATAATAATACCTAACAAAATAGTTCTTCCTGTCAAGCATCATGTATGTTTTCAATAAAAGCGTAATTACAAGGGCAACAACCAATATTCAAGCCCCAACCTTTAAAGGAGCAAGTCGATTAAATTCCAGCAAGAAAATTACTAAGAGCAATAAATTATTTCTTCGTTCTCTTGGGCTTAAAATAAAATAAAAATATATATTATAAAATGCTACATATCACAGATCTCCCGCAACAAGATAATTCAATTGAAAGCTATGCCATCCATTCATATAATCCCTACAATCATAGCTTTAAGGAAAATGATGAAATCAGAATACCCATTAATCAACAGGATGTATATGTATTACCATCTGCAAGCTCCATTTACATTGAAGGATATGCAAGTGTGTCTGCAGTAGACGCAACGGGAAAAAACGATAACAAAAGATGTAAATTTAACAAATAATGCTATACTATTTTTGTTCAAAGATATAAGTTATGAAGTGAATGGGATTGAAATAGATCGAAATAAAAATACGGGGATCACGACAACGATAAAATCTCTTATTTCAATGAATGAAGGAGAAAGTAAGAACGCTGCATTGTGGGGTTGGAATTTAAGCGGATTTACTCTAAATAAAGGTCATTTTTTCCGTCATAATACCTCTGAATAAAGTGCTCGGCTTCGCAGAAGATTATAATAAAATTTTCGTTAATTGTAGACATGAACTTGTACTACATAGAAGTAATTCAGTTTTAAATAGCGTCGTAATAGATAAAGGTGATAAAGTTCAAATAGATATCCATAAAATCCAATGGCGTGTACCACACATTAGAGTTTCTGATCGTAATAGATTATTATTACTTAAATGTTTGGAAAAAGATCGTGCTATACAAGTAGCGTTCCGGAATTGGGGACTTATATGAATATCCACTTTTACCTAAAACAACAAAAACATGCATGGTCAATAAAAACTGCTTCCCAGTTAGAAAAGCCCAGATATGTTATATTAGGACTACAAACTGATAGAAAACTGAACAAGTTAAAAAATTCCTCTGTATTTGATCACTGCAATATAACTAACGTTAAGTTATTTTTAAATTCACAGTATTTTCCATATGATCCACTTAATTTAAAATTTAGTGAAGATAAATTTAGTATATTATACGAAATGTATGCTAATTTCCGTCAGTCGTATTATGGCCTCAGTATCGATCCTCTGCTTGCCCTGAACACTTTTGGGGAGAAAAAACTCCGCTATTTGTTATTGACTGCTCAAGGCAAAACGATTCATTAAAAACTGGACCAGTTGACGTTCGACTAGAAATCGAGTCCTCAGAAGACATACCTGAAAATACGACAGCCTACTGTTTGATTATAAACGATCGTCTTGTCGAGTATAAACCTCTGAGTAATATAGTTCGGAAATTATCATGAATGTGATTTTGGATGTTCAAGGATTTAAAAATGATAACAATCAATTTATACCCAAAGAAATAGCTATTATTTACCAAAACAGTTTTCTTGTGTTGCTCATCAGACCACCGCATCCGTTCTATGCCTTAACAAAGAAAGAACGTTTACAAGTCTCATGGGTCGAAAAATACAGAGGAATATTATGGAATGAAGGCTATGTACCATACTTTAATTATAAGAATTTGATTGTGGACTTCTGTAAAAATAAACACATTTATACAAAAGGTTATGAAAAAGTGCAGTGGGTGAAAGAAATAACAGAATGTAATAACATTTATAATTTAGAATATTTTGATTGTCCTAATTTAAAGACTTTATGTGAAAAATATTCAACTAATTCTGATATTCAAAATTGTATATATCATACTAATGTTTGTGCTTTTAAGAATGTATCATGTATGAATAAGTGGTGTATAGAAAATAATGTTTTTTTTTACAAAAATAAAGTATGTTTATGATATTATACATGTGGTTTCTTTTTTATATTATATATGACCCATAAAACACAATACTATTATCAATAATTTTAGTATCAAACCTAAAGTCACTTGAAGCAAACGCAACTGAATAATAAATAAAAAAATGGACTTCAATGTAGGAGATAGAAGACAGTGTTGAAGTTATTATTGATCAATGTCATCTACACGGACGTCACATAAGCTCGAAATGGTTTCATTAGACATATACGATTTTCATAAAATATTAAACATGAATGTATTTGGAAAAATAAAATACATATTTGGAAACAAAAAAATATCATTTAATCAATGATTATCCTCAGAAAATTACCACAAAAATATACACATGGGATATACTATCCGATGATGAAAAAAGGAACACGAAACTTGAAGTGTACTATGAGACTAGTGATTGTGATACAAATTACTTTATACTTGTTAAAAACCCCACGAAAGCTTTACGAATCGAGTTGGCACATGACGAATTCCATGATTTATTACCATTCCTGAAACCCTGCTTGAGGATATAAATGAAGGTTGAATATTTTACACGGCTTCATTTGAGAAAATGTCTTTATCCGACGTAGAACATGTTTTCGGTGATAAATAAAAAATGGACTTCAATGTAGGAGACACTGTTGAAGTTATTATTGATCAATGTCATCTACACGGACGTCACGATGTTAAACTAATAAACACTGAACACTATTGTGGTGTTTTAATAACTAACTGTTATTTAAAATCTAAGCGAATGCGTATATATTATACTGGTTTGCGAGTATCAGCGCGAGTAATCAGAAAAGATAAATGTTTCGTAGACTTGGTACCATTGGTGTAAATAAATACAATATTCGAATGGATAAATGCTACTTCTGGAGTAAAATGTCAGCTTGAATCGATTCAAATTAGTGTTCCACTAAATGTGTATTTGAATGATAACTTCTTGAATCGATTCAAATTAGTATTCGAATGTGTATTTTTGGTGCAGCTGGATCTTATCTGATCCAGCTGCACCAATAATACACTACTTATATCAATCTCGAAATGGTGC
>JALPQI010031498.1:0-57570 GCA_025490895.1 Thaumatotibia leucotreta
GATTATATTGAATATTTTGATAGTTACGGGAATTTAAAACCTCCTAAAGAATTCATAAAGTATATGGGAGCTAATATACACTATAATTATGATAATATACAAAAAAAACATTTATTTAACTGTGGACATTTATGTTTAAAATTTCTGTATTCGTTCTGGGAAAAATGTTTGCCAAATATATAAGCATTAAATACACGATACGAACAAAATACATAATAAAAAAACAATATTGATAAAATGATACCTATTTTAATTCACCTCACATTCCATCTCGAACAGTGCCTAGAGAAGGGTGTTAAGCATACGTTTACATAATAATACCTAACAAAATAGTTCTTCCTGTCAAGCATCATGTATGTTTTCAATAAAAGCGTAATTACAAGGGCAACAACCAATATTCAAGCCCCAACCTTTAAAGGAGCAAGTCGATTAAATTCCAGCAAGAAAATTACTAAGAGCAATAAATTATTTCTTCGTTCTCTTGGGCTTAAAATAAAATAAAAATATATATTATAAAATGCTACATATCACAGATCTCCCGCAACAAGATAATTCAATTGAAAGCTATGCCATCCATTCATATAATCCCTACAATCATAGCTTTAAGGAAAATGATGAAATCAGAATACCCATTAATCAACAGGATGTATATGTATTACCATCTGCAAGCTCCATTTACATTGAAGGATATGCAAGTGTGTCTGCAGTAGACGCAACGGGAAAAACGATAACAAAAGATGTAAATTTAACAAATAATGCTATACTATTTTTGTTCAAAGATATAAGTTATGAAGTGAATGGGATTGAAATAGATCGAAATAAAAATACGGGGATCACGACAACGATAAAATCTCTTATTTCAATGAATGAAGGAGAAAGTAAGAACGCTGCATTGTGGGGTTGGAATTTAAGCGGATTTACTCTAAATAAAGGTCATTTTTCCGTCATAATACCTCTGAATAAAGTGCTCGGCTTCGCAGAAGATTATAATAAAATTTTCGTTAATTGTAGACATGAACTTGTACTACATAGAAGTAATTCAGTTTTAAATAGCGTCGTAATAGATAAAGGTGATAAAGTTCAAATAGATATCCATAAAATCCAATGGCGTGTACCACACATTAGAGTTTCTGATCGTAATAGATTATTATTACTTAAATGTTTGGAAAAAGATCGTGCTATACAAGTAGCGTTCCGGAATTGGGACTTATATGAATATCCACTTTTACCTAAAACAACAAAACATGCATGGTCAATAAAAACTGCTTCCCAGTTAGAAAAGCCCAGATATGTTATATTAGGACTACAAACTGATAGAAAACTGAACAAGTTAAAAAATTCCTCTGTATTTGATCACTGCAATATAACTAACGTTAAGTTATTTTTAAATTCACAGTATTTTCCATATGATCCACTTAATTTAAAATTTAGTGAAGATAAATTTAGTATATTATACGAAATGTATGCTAATTTCCGTCAGTCGTATTATGGCCTCAGTATCGATCCTCTGCTTGCCCTGAACACTTTTGGGAGAAAAACTCCGCTATTTGTTATTGACTGCTCAAGGCAAAACGATTCATTAAAAACTGGACCAGTTGACGTTCGACTAGAAATCGAGTCCTCAGAAGACATACCTGAAAATACGACAGCCTACTGTTTGATTATAAACGATCGTCTTGTCGAGTATAAACCTCTGAGTAATATAGTTCGGAAATTATCATGAATGTGATTTTGGATGTTCAAGGATTTAAAAATGATAACAATCAATTTATACCCAAAGAAATAGCTATTATTTACCAAAACAGTTTTCTTGTGTTGCTCATCAGACCACCGCATCCGTTCTATGCCTTAACAAAGAAAGAACGTTTACAAGTCTCATGGGTCGAAAAATACAGAGGAATATTATGGAATGAAGGCTATGTACCATACTTTAATTATAAGAATTTGATTGTGGACTTCTGTAAAAATAAACACATTTATACAAAAGGTTATGAAAAAGTGCAGTGGGTGAAAGAAATAACAGAATGTAATAACATTTATAATTTAGAATATTTTGATTGTCCTAATTTAAAGACTTTATGTGAAAAATATTCAACTAATTCTGATATTCAAAATTGTATATATCATACTAATGTTTGTGCTTTTAAGAATGTATCATGTATGAATAAGTGGTGTATAGAAAATAATGTTTTTTTTACAAAATAAAGTATGTTTATGATATTATACATGTGGTTTCTTTTTTATATTATATATGACCCATAAAACACAATACTATTATCAATAATTTTAGTATCAAACCTAAAGTCACTTGAAGCAAACGCAACTGAATAATAAATAAAAAATGGACTTCAATGTAGGAGATAGAAGACAGTGTTGAAGTTATTATTGATCAATGTCATCTACACGGACGTCACATAAGCTCGAAATGGTTTCATTAGACATATACGATTTTCATAAAATATTAAACATGAATGTATTTGGAAAAATAAAATACATATTTGGAAACAAAAAATATCATTTAATCAATGATTATCCTCAGAAAATTACCACAAAAATATACACATGGGATATACTATCCGATGATGAAAAAAGGAACACGAAACTTGAAGTGTACTATGAGACTAGTGATTGTGATACAAATTACTTTATACTTGTTAAAAACCCCACGAAAGCTTTACGAATCGAGTTGGCACATGACGAATTCCATGATTTATTACCATTCCTGAAACCCTGCTTGAGGATATAAATGAAGGTTGAATATTTTACACGGCTTCATTTGAGAAAATGTCTTTATCCGACGTAGAACATGTTTTCGGTGATAAATAAAAAATGGACTTCAATGTAGGAGACACTGTTGAAGTTATTATTGATCAATGTCATCTACACGGACGTCACGATGTTAAACTAATAAACACTGAACACTATTGTGGTGTTTTAATAACTAACTGTTATTTAAAATCTAAGCGAATGCGTATATATTATACTGGTTTGCGAGTATCAGCGCGAGTAATCAGAAAAGATAAATGTTTCGTAGACTTGGTACCATTGGTGTAAATAAATACAATATTCGAATGGATAAATGCTACTTCTGGAGTAAAATGTCAGCTTGAATCGATTCAAATTAGTGTTCCACTAAATGTGTATTTGAATGATAACTTCTTGAATCGATTCAAATTAGTATTCGAATGTGTATTTTTGGTGCAGCTGGATCTTATCTGATCCAGCTGCACCAATAATACACTACTTATATCAATCTCGAAATGGTGCCAATTTATGTTATCCATTTCACTCGAAGTCTGCTTTCTTTGCAAATAATGTTTTATGTATGTCAATAAAAATATTTAATCATTTACCCGTAGAAATAAAGAACTCTGACATGCCTGAATTTAAAAACAAATTATATAATTTTTGCTTGAATAAATGTTATTATACCATTAATGAATATTTGACATCCGTAAATGAATAAATAATTTTATATTAATGTTAGAAATGAAATCCCTTAAGAATTATAATAATGTTATTGTAGCTATAGTTTTAAGATGCTTGAATTGAACACATTGATGCTTGAGTATTAATAATATTTAGCCAATAAGAAATATTTGCATGCTTCATCAAGTGAAATGTACGCCCTCAAATTACTGTCCACCTATGCTAATTACTACATTTTTTGCAAATAAATATATCTTTATCTTTATCTTTATCTTTACCTTTTTAGAGTTTCGTAGCCAAAATGGCAAAAACGGAACCTTTATATTTTCGCCATGTCCGCCTGTCCGTCTGTCCGCAGCATAGCTCAGTGGTAGTTAATACTAGAAATCTGCAATTTGGTACAGGTATATGTAATCATGCCAACAAAGTGGTACAATAAAAACTAGATTTTTTTTTCGGGTACCTCCCCAACAACTGGTGAAGTGGGGATGATTTTTTTATTTGCTGTAATCAACTAATCATATAGTGTGGGGTATCATTGAACAGGTCTCTTAAAAATAATAAGGGTCTTTAAAGAAAGTTATTTTCTAAAGTCAATATTTTCGGAGATAATGGCTCCAGAAGAAAATAAATTAAAGTAAATCTATTTCGAACATAGGTAATCGGCCCAGCCGTTTTTGTATAACTACGGAACCCTACACTCAGCATGGCCCGATATGCTCTTGGCCGGTTTTCTTAAATGAATAACGTACAGGCTGAATTAATTTTACACACCTTAAGTTTTATTAATATTTCACTCTTATATGCATTAATACAGTAAATTGTAACTTAATTATAAATACAGAAACCTAGAGAGTACAGATTTGGCTCCCAACTTCATGAAAATATATGTTTTATGGTAATTAAGATTGAAAATCAACAATCACATAAACATTAGGTACCCGGCACAGACTTGACTTCATATTTAAACACTGGATTGAGATTCTAAAGGAAATCACGCCCTTTCTACCTCAAGTAGTCTGCCTAACTCTGATAAAGGATATTTTCTGATAAGCAGGTAAGAGGCCGGTTGAGCCTTACTTTACATTCACAAAGAAGAGATTACGGCAACGTTTGATCCGAGGGAAATAATAAATTTCGTCGTCTTTTGCTGTCGCTAAATATTCAACTGCCTTTGTTACACTTGAGAAAATGTACGGTTAGAGTTTTGTCTTTTTCATGCCATATCAATACGCCATTAGGTACCAATGTACATTTTCTTAGAGACAGAAAACCTATGATTATTTTATAGTCAACGGAACTAACATATAAGTATATGGATGATAAAGGTATAGTTTTGGAGTAATTCATCCAAATCATACAAAAAAATAGAGGCCGCTGAAGTGACACAAATAAGAAATTCTTAATGAGATTCCATTTTATGCATTGAGTTAGAATCCCTGAGTAGTAAATGATAGTACTACACATTATAGCTTGATAATTTTGTATCAGAGGGCATATTTTGTAACCTTGATCAGATTGCAAATTTTTAGTACTATGCTGCGGACAGATAGACAGACGGACAGACATTCAGACAGATATGGTGAAACAATTGCATAACAGATTTTTAAGATGTCAATCAATTACACCTGATCCGTATTCTTTGACCACGATGTATTTGTGTATTATGTAGGTACTGTATTTTAAAATGCTTTTCATTGTGAATTTCATTTTAAACTACAGAGTGATTCAGGATATATGAGCACGATTACCACTAGGATGTTTCCTACCATAACAAACAAAAGCAAGCAATTATACAATCTTATGTTGACGAATGTATATTATTGTGCTAAAATTAATGATTTACCACATGCATGGTCATTCATTTAACAAGAAGTAAAAAAGTTGTGACCTAATAGCTGTTTTTTGTCCCGAAAAAAGAGGTAGAATAATCAAACACGAGTCACGCCAAAATTTTCAAAATAAAAATAAAATAATTTATTGTATGTATTTTTAGATTTGATCCTGCGCACAACTCACGGATCAGCAGAAAACCGAGAAAACCTACGCTAATTCAAGAACGTGGGAGTATCTATAGCTACTTATAGATTCGATGGTATGTATCTACACGGGCAATATCGGTTCCAAATCACCCGGGAGTAGAGACTAGAGCTTTAATCCCCTTCCATCTCGTGTACTCAGGCTCCAATATTTACCTTCTGAAATATTAGACGTAGCAGTTTAAATTTACTAAGAACACCAGCTGCAGATAATAAAAATTGTTTATGTAGGTATTAAGATAAAAACATTGCTACTCCCAAAATAAACGTCTGTCGAATACAAGTCAATCGTATTCTGAATGACTCACAAGTGTTGGTGGGTATAATACTCGTATTTGTAAGTAGCATAACATCTCATTAGACAGACACATTTAGGTGTGTTTTGTTTGAACGACAGTACGCAGTGCAGAAACCATGCAAATCCATGTTCGAAGGATAAGTTGTGCTATTGTCTGCAACTGCAACTAACTGACAAAGCTAAACCGAGGCAGGCGAGCAGACTGTAGCCGTGCCCTGAGTTGGCAAATAAGGTTCGCGTTAGCGTTTGACGCAGATTATCATTCTGATATTGATGATTGGAGCGAGTGCAATAGACTATTTTACGGATCGAGTAACTGCTGTATACATTACATGCCAACTTTACATTACTATAAAAGCAATCAGCTTTGTTTTACCTTTGTAAAAATCTATATTTCGAGTTTACAAGCAAATCTGGGTAGCTCTGGCACCTTTTTAATTTTAAAGCATCTAGAACACTACATTTATATTTTTGACACTGCAAATTGTTGTGTTTTCGTGAACAATAGTTGATTGTGACTGTTGACCGTTTTTATGCAATACCAAGTAAGACATTGTCGTATATAAAACTTAGTAAACACGAATGTTGGTTTTCAGCATCGATTGTCAAAACTTCGCTTCAATTCATCACGTATTGAATATAAGAGCTACATAACTGTGGAAATTCAATGAAATAAGCTCAAATTAGAATAACATACGGATACCAGTAAGTAGTTGTACATGAAACAAGAGTAGATAAAGTGCGGGAAGATATTAAAACACTCATACAATCTAAATTCCATTGCAAAATGACCAAATCAGTGAGTTACCTACTAAACGAAGCTGAAATCATGTACAGGATTTATCTCTGCTGACGCTACTGTTACCTTTTCATTCCGCAATTCTGCAGTGGTGCATTCAAAAGTCATTCCGATATTTTATCGTTTCATCCATGACCTTATTGCTACTTTATTCAAACAAAGTGTCTATCAGTAAAGAGAATTTTAACATCCAGTTATATACAGGGCGCCCCACAGCGATGCCACATGGAGGGAAAGTACCTTAAATATCATAGATAGCGTATTTTTCTGAAAAAAGACTTTATTTTATTTTTAAGACTTAGTAAAATTGCATTCAAAGTTTTTTGATATTTTTCGAAAAAAAAATGTAGGTACCTATGGAAAAAATATATCGCGACTTCTGAGAGAAAATACCTTAATTATTGGAAATTAACATCTTACTTAAAGAAAACATCTTTTCGATTTAAAAAAACAAGTTCCAACTTGTTTTCTTTTTTTTTCATTTAAAAAAAAAATTGTTTGGGTTTTTTTTTCTTTGTATACGACCTATGTTATTTGTTATTTAGGAAAAAATAATTCATGTCAATAAAATCATTTAATCAATATTTAAACATTTAAATAATTTCATGGTTAACCCGGGAATCGAACCCGCTACACGAGAAAAAATTTCCTGTAGCTTTGTTATACCAATCGAAAGGATTCAATGTGAGAATTATTTTTTGTTTTATAACAAATAACATAGGTCGGATACAAAGAAAAAAAAATATCCATACAATTTTAATTTAAAAAAAAATGAAAACAAGTTGGAACTTGTTTTTTAAATCGAAATGATGTTTTCTTTAAGTAACAAATAACATAGGTCGGATACAAAGAAAAAAAAATATCCATACAATTTTAATTAAAAAAAAAATGAAAACAAGTTGGAACTTGTTTTTTTAAATCGAAATGATGTTTTCTTTAAGTAAGATGTTCATTTCCAATAATTAAGGTATTTTCTCTCAGAAGTCGCGATATTTTTTTCCATACATTAAAAAAAAATCAAAAAAATTTGAATGCAAATTTACTAAGTCTTAAAAATAAAATAAAGTCTTCTTTCAGCAAAATATTTATCTATGATATTTAAGGTACTTTCCCTCCTTGTGGCATCGCCGTGGGACGCCCTGTATACTATTTTACCAAAACCTCTAAGTAGGCGAGCAAATTTAGAACGCATGAACGCGTGAGTTTTTTTTTAGATGTTTCTTTTACGAGTCATACTATATAGCTAGATGTACAGTCAAGTCATGCAAGTAAATATTGTATTAAATTAGTTTTTTTGTAAAACTAAGATATCATGTAAGTTACGTAACATTATATTCATGGGAACGTAAATGATCCCAGTCCAATTTAACCAACCATTATGTTAAAGCTGACTTGAACTAGCTTGACACCTTCTCGGTTCCCCTGAGAGTGCCTGGGCCGCCACCGACCTCCGACGAGATCATTTACATGCTCTATTGAAGTGTCGATGTCACTAAATGCCTCAACTCAATATCTCCCGGGAACTTCAGTTTTGGTAGTCTTAAGACTCATAAGGCGTTTTAAGATTTGGTATTTCAATCCGAAGCTTCTCGAAACGAATGGTATTGGGATGAAAATCTACTTTAATTGGCAACATTTCTATTGTCTAATATTTTTATTTTGCAATAAAATTGCTATTTTAGTGCGAAAATCCCTTTTTATTGTAGTAATAAGTTCGAGCAGAGAGAGCGTAAGTTACAAACGTCAAAAATCAGCTAAATGACGTCACAACTGATGTTTTATACACGTAAGAAAACGACGAAGAACGGTAACAAAGTATCAAATGTCACTGCCAAAAACCAGTGTCATTCCAACCACAAGATTTTTTTGGTTATAGTTGCAGCTCTGAATCAGCTATGTGACGTCACTTCCCCTTTAAACTATTTTTAAGATTTTTAACAAAAATATTGCGAAAAAAATTAAAAAATATATTTTTATGATCTACATGCGTATATCTCGAAATGGTTTTCGATTTAGGGACATTTAAAATTTTGAGACGTTGTCAATTATGATGGCCCGTTAACTTGGTTTGTTGTCGGTTAAAATCCGGTTGCAAAAAATATACTCTAATAATTACGAGTAAACACGGAAAACCGTTCAAGGTTCTAAAAATTATCGGTCGTCTCAATCATTCTGAATAATCGATAATTGTAATAATTCATGAATCTGAACGTTTCCATCGGACGTCAAATGCGGCCTATTTACTGAAATTTCCATTCGTCGTCCAAATTATGGAGATTACTGTTATTTTGAATGTCCGATGATTTATGAAAAATGGATGGGACAACGAGACTGGTTGTACTTATCTACCTATCTGTTACGATTAAAACAAAACATAATTCCCTACGGGTCAAAAAATATGGAAAATATCATGAATTAAAAGAAAACTACTTTGAACGTAATCGGCTCCGCCGCTTTTGCAACTGCACTAAGCATGACCCGACATGCTCTTGGTCGGATTTTTTTATATAAGATTTGTTCTAAGTATGCCTAACCTATTTCTGCATACTCAGTTAACCGTATTACGGACGCGGAAACCAATATTCAACTCTGCATTAACTCTGCATTAACTTTGCAGAGTGTGGTGCCCGGGTAAGCCGGGAGTAATTTAATGGGTGGTTTTGCAGTTTCTCAGTGGTTACGATGCCTTTCCATCAGAGATGTGCTTCGTGCATGCGTTCGATATTCATCGAATATGTCTTGTAGCGTAACGCATATTGCATGCTGCAGAGGCTTAGAGAATGCGTAGTTATAATGCTAATCGATAACGTTAAGTAGCATTGCGTAGTTTTCTCTTCCTATCACTCTTATCTATTAGTGTGACAAAGACAGTAGCGTTTCGTTTTTGCTACTTGAGCGTTAGCGATTGCCAGTAAGCCTATCTAACGTGAAATTCTATAATCGTATACGATATTCGATAAGTCACGTGACCATAATAATGTATGTGAAAAATAGCTGCCCCCGCAAATTTTACTGGACTCTGCCATAGTACTCGTACGATAATGTACAAGTAATTGCTCGCTATTGAAGTCATCCACAAACATTCCACATAGCATAATATGGGCGGTATAGGATGTTGGTCTCGCAACGTATTATTTTGAGTCTAATGCACTAATGAAATTATTTTTTATTTTCCATACTATCTTTAAACCATAAAAATTCTACTTTAATCCATAAAAATGCTACTCACTGCACATAGCTCGTATACGTTGCATAACAGTGTGATAGCCGCTTAAATCTAGAATATTGAGCATTCTCTTTTAATATCGAAATCTCACTCTATATCCCTGGTGTGTTTGTCGAAGTGTGAATTGAAAATTAATGGCGTTCCATTTAGGCGATTTGACGGTCGCCAATCGCTTGCATTTCGCTCACGTCGCTAAAACCGGGCGAGCGAAACAGACTCCGATCACTGAACCTCAGTTATAGCCTTATAGGAGATATATTGTCAAGGTGCATTGACTGTCCGACTTAGGGTGAAGACACATATGTTTATCAGCAATCAGCATGCTTAGGTACGGATTTTGTCCACACATTATTGTCATTTAGTATGAGACCGTGTTCAGCTTTCCGCATGCTCACGCGTTTCATGTGAAACGGCTAATTTCAATAGACAAAATGCGTACGCATTCTGATCTATGTTACGTGTCTTCACCTTTCATTTCAATATTTTCAAAATACGTAAAACAGTTAAAACCATAGTTGACATTGAAAGGGTTGTAATTTAGAGCTTTCCAACAATAAGTTCCCAAGTAAGTAAGAATTATAAACAACTTTTTAAGGTTCCGTAGTAAACTAGGAACCCTTATAGTTTCGCCATGTCCGTCTGTCTGTCCGCAGCGTAGCTCAGTGGCTGTTAGTACCTGAAATTTGCAATTTGGTACGGGTATACATATATATTAATCACGCCGAAAAAGTGGTCATGGTAGTTTTTTTTTCCGCGAGTCCAAAAATTATGAAAAAAAAACGTGAATACTTCAAAAGAAAACTATTTCGAATATAATCGACCCGGACGTATTTCAAGATCTACGGAACCTTACACTGAGCATGGCCTTTGATCTTGGCCGGTTTTATTTGTTAATATTTCGGAAAATCAGTACCTACACAAACTCTAAATTTTAAACAAATTTAAGGATACTACGTCTGCTGTGCTGCGTTATAATGAAAAAAAAACTATCTGTAGCTTTACGGCCTGTATTACAATCCCGGATGAATATATCCGTCAGATAAAATTATCACAAGCCTTAATTGAGCTTACCGAGGGACTAAGTCGATTTGTGTAAGATGTTTCAAGATATTTTTTTTAATTTTGATAGCTCCCCACACTACAGGTTTGCATTTACTGAAGAAAAACAGCTATTATTTGATATATACCTATATATCATGTATATATATATATATATATGTTTATTTATTATAATATTTATTTAACAATCGTACATTCAATCAAAATACGTCCCGGTTTTCGACTGTATTAACATTATTATCACAGAATAGGCTGAAATAAGAAATGGTGGCCTGTGATACCAGGAGCAATTATTACCTACATTATTAGTTTCGTATTCTCCACCGAATCTTACCAGACAAGAAATTGAATTGAAAACTTCTGAAAATTAATTAAGCAAGACGCCTTCTGGCCTCGCACAGAAGCAATAAGCGCCTTACTTGATTCCTAATTATTATTAAAATGTTAGGGTGGATTTCACAAATGACGTTATAATCACTTCTGAACTGTGTATTTATTTTTATTTTTTTCAACAACATGCTATATTGGTGCGTATCAACTCTGGTCATACTACGAGATTATGTCATATAATAGTAATAATACTTTTTAGTACAGATGGTGCCTTTTTTAGGCTCTAGTGCGAGAAGTGTGTCATTTTACTTCAGGTCCAAAACTTCGGAGGGCCACCTGCACTAAAAAACGTCGTACGAGACACGTGCAAAAACGAAATTCGTATGTTTTTCATCTCATCATGTTTTTCGCACTTGTGTCGTAATGTACTATTACAAAATAGTAAGTAGATTTGTATAACATTTAACATTAGCATACGGGCCATCTGGTGGCAATTACGGTATCCTATGAACATCTACGTACATCTCCAGAAGTGACACTACAGGCACTACAGACATGACCATAACAACACATATTATGATAATTATGACAAACTTTATGTGAGCAATTTCCCAAGTGTTACGAGCTACCCTAATATTACTTTCTTATGTCATAACTGAGCCTATTTTAAGCGTGATAAAAGAAACCGATAGAGTTCCAGTAGTTCAAATAATATGTACTACTTACCTACACCAGAATTCCTTGCATATTTGAATATAATGGTTAATTAAGAATAGATAAGGCCGACACCTCACAGAAATCCCCTGTCGCGGTTGACGTATCTCGACACCGACAACGACCGCCTGACACAGGCCGACATTTCACTAACCAACCTACGACATCATCACTATACACTGTGATACTATGGGGTTAAGACTGAAAATGTGCCACCTTACTTCGGCTTAATTAGCCAGGGAATTATTAAATTGTTGGTATTGAATAGACGAGGGAGACTAGCGATTAATACAAATTAATATAAAAGGTCTTAAACAATAAATCCAAATAATATATCTAAAAATATAATATACACTTCACACTTTGTAGTTGAAAGTATTATACTCGTAAGAGAAGAATTAAGCTCTAAGAAAAAGAAACACACTAGAACTCTAATGTATTGTTTCAAACAAAAACCGGAAACTTATGTGTAGAAATTCATTCTGATTATTGGATGTGAATAACTAAGCTCATGTCTTCTTTCCTATGGTACACTTAACAATTTCGCTCATAACTAATTAAGCTTGAAGAACAGTGTAGGTATTTTTTAAGCCAATAAAAATACATACCAAAAGTGTAGGTATACTTAATCAGCTTGGACTCAGCTCCCTTCGTAGACGGGCGTACATAATAATTATTCTGAAAAAATTGGGTCATACTTGTAATGAAGTAATCTGTTTTGGCCTTTAATCTCCATCTTGCGTGACCTAAAGAGATGCCTGCCATATGCTCATTCATTACTCATGTTTTCCTAGGATGTTTTCCTTCACCGAAAAGCTGTCATCTAAAAGTATCAAAATATATTACGAGCTTGTATTCAATTAAGATGAAGTTTTAACAATTATATTTCAGATTTACAAACCTTTCAGAGTACCCTATTCAAATAACCTTGTAGTCTATCTGTCTGTTTATCCAGAATATTCTCCAGGATAACTAATAGAAAAAAAAAAGAAAAAAGTGTTGTTGTATTTGGAGCTCAGAGAAACTTAACTGTGCAATTTTCCGAAAAATTAATATTTAGGAACCCACGGACAGCAACTCGCATTTGTCCGTTATTTTTAGCTTAGAGCACAAGTTTAAACAACTGTAATGTTTTCAGTGAGATTCTAACCGTAAATTAGCATTAGCCATGGCCGTTGTAGGCGTGGGTGTAATCTGAATGGAGCTCTCAAGTAAGCCGGCTGCAGTTTGACAGTTGCGAGCGATAGCGCCCGAGCCTGACGGGCTTACTGTAGGCTAACGGTTTTTATTGACAGTTTCAACTATCTGAGTTTAACGCATTCTCTTTGACTGGCATTTAGTACAGTGACAACATTAACAGCTCCGATACAACGTAGCTCGGAGATGTCGCGGTTTTGTTAACTGTACCATGGCCATTTATCGGTTTAAATTGTTGCCATACTCACCATATATATCATCAACATTTCTAACTGGTTAAAAACGGTCTAAAAGAATGCTTATATCCTATTTTATTTTCCATCATAACCCAATTTACCTCGAAGACGTAAGTATTTTTGGGTCAAAAAATGTGTGTTCTTAAGTAGTTAGTGACACTACTACAGAATACCTATTATACATTATAAACATTAGAAGTCATAATTATGTCATATACCAAAGAAAAAAGAAACCTAGTTCACCAACGTCTGAGGTGAGAATCGAACCCACGTTCTCAGCTTTAGCAGCTGATGCCTACACGTCTCGGCCTCAATCGAGTGTGCTGCTTGATTTTTATTTAAATGATAAAATTAAAGATGGTAGCAGAAGTGCTGAACCACCTTCAGTTTTTTTTCCATTCGAAGTTAACGGAGGTCAAATTTCTGCTTGTGCAAAATCAGGTGTAATTTTTGAATTCTGATAATTAAATTCATTATTGAATAACATAATATACTATGCACATAGCTGGATTAGCTGGTAATTGCAATAGGCCGAATGCGTTAGTATTTTCGTACCGGAGAACCTCAATGTACTTACTTAAAGTATACAATCTCTTGGAAACGCCAGTATATAGTATATCTACAAATCAAATTTATCTTAAAATTTCTTATTATTTATTAATTAATAATGTATGTGACACTCTCAGCATCGTAGTAAACCCTGTACTCAAAATTTCGCTCCCGACCCGTGGTCCAACTGCTATGTCCAACTGGTTGTGCCACGGGGAAATAAAATTATCCATAGTCCAACCGATTGTACTACGAGGAAGTTAGGTTACCTGTGGTCCAATTGGTTGTACCACGGTACACTAAATTTATCGGTAGTCCAATACTACTAGAACATTTATTTACGTATACTTTTACTTACCCGTGGACAACCAGTTGGACATAGCAGTTGGACCACGGGTCGGGAGCGCAAAATTTTAATATTATTTCATAATATTTTACATGCCCTGTAATACAACAGACACCGAAACGAGGCAAATATAAGGGTAAATATTTTAATTGTATCTTGAAATTGTAAAATTCACAAATCATATTAAAATATCGAATTCCAAGTCACATAATTCTTTCTGGGAAGGAATCTTCATCCTATTTTTCGGAATATAGTTAGGGTCTATGGGGGGCAAGCCCGCTGCCTCACGCCGGCGAAGATGCAGGAACGCTTCTCTCTGTGCCCAGTCCCTCAAGCAAACGTCCGGACCGTACACCCAAGCAAACCCGCCAAATACTATGCACAAGGTAATAGTGAAGAAGTAAGACGCATGGTGGTAATTGTAGTCGTCATTGCGATTTTCGTAGTCGAAGCCGTAACTTACCCAATTTGACTTGATCGGCTGTTTTGGACAAGGCGGCGGTGGTGGGCAAGGTGGTGGACAAGGCGGTGGACATGGTGGTGGGCATGGTGCACAAGGAGGTGGACAAGGGGGTGGGCAAGAAGGCTGGCCAGGATTGCACGGTGTTATTGAAGAGTAGCCCGTACGGTTCCATAGAAGTTGCAACCTTGTGAGCCGTAGTTTTGATAAAGTAAACATTCTCTTATGGATTCTAAAGACAACCGGATATTTGTTACAGTATTTTAGTACTTTCAATGAAGATAACGAAAGCAAAGTTAAAATTCGTTAGCATTTAAATGACAACAGGATGACATTTATTTTCTTGCTAGACTAATAAGGCCAGATTCGAAAAGTCCCAATCAAAAAGAGTTTTATATCGGTGTCATGTAATGTAGGGTGACGACACCAGTATTGGACAATGATCCAATAATGTACATTCATTATTATTTCAAAGAAGCTAAGATATAGACATTTGTTTTACACCATAAAATTTTTAGCTGTAGGTTTTTAGTACTAAGATTCAAATGACCATCACTGGTGCCTGTCAGCTACATGTGTCCAACATTGGTTCCATCAATTCATCTTTTGCTAGCGAAAGGTACCACCTACAACACCGTTAACTGTCCATCAATAGACTTTTGTTTTTAGGGTTTCGTAGTAAACTAGGAACCCTTGTACATGTAGTTTCGCCATATCCGTCTGTCTGTCTGTCCGTAGAATAGCTCAGTGGCCGTTAGCCGACGAAGTGGCACAAATGGTGTAAAAATGAGTATCGAAAGAATCCGCTCATAAATATGTTACGACGTTAGGTATTATTACACAGAATTAAAGTGCACTGGGACATATTTTTGAACATTTTTATGTACACCTTATTTTGTCTTTGACTGTACCTAGAATAAAATGTAGAAAAATGTGTTTTTCTGAATTCAATATTTTCCGAGATAAGCGCTCCAGACGAAAACAAAATGTGCCTCCTCGCCTTTAACTTTGCTCCGTAGATCGAACCATGTGAAAAAAAACCGAATAGTGGGCTTATGTACTTACAATACTTTAAAATAAAACTATTTCGAACACAACCGGCCCAGCCGTTTTTGATCATACGGAACCCTATCCTCAGCATGGCCCGACAGGCTCTTGGACGGTTTTTTGTAATAGGGTCCACTGATCTATAGGTAAAAGTGTTGTTCTTTGTACCCTTAGATTATATAAATCATTTAGGTGAATTTATTAAATTATAGGTGAAATCTGAAGTCGAGAAAACTTCAAATAAGTCCTAGTGTGTGTATCCTAACTCTGGGTCTACACGTCGTATATACTCAAATCAATATATCTATACCTTTATAATCACAGAAAGCTTTTATTTACCAAAAGAACGGATTTGTTACATTGCTAATAAAAATTAAAAAGTATTTTTTACAAGTTTTCGTTTCAAAGTTGTTTGATGGATCTCAACTGGTAACAGATTAATTAGGTATTGAATTATTTACGTCCAAAAGCTTTACGGTACCTACCACAAAAATATTAATAAACACTTCAAAAGCATTTACAAATTGAAACGAAAATCTCTCAACCCACCAACTGTAATCGCGATGTTCTATTCAACACAGGACGGCGTCGCACCCTAACTCAAACTCTTTTCAACTACAAGAAAAATAAAAGGAAATGATCGTACCCATAATGCCTAAAGTTCCCTCACTTAGTGCAAAGTGGGACTCAATTTAGATAAAAGGTTTGCGACGTTTGTCTGAGCCCAGTTTTTAGCATTCAACCACTTGGGAGCGATATACAAAATTATCGAACAATCGCTTTGACCCCTAAGCTAAGCAGATAAGCCTCAATTTTTCCTAGCCTTAGATTTTTAAAACTTTGCAAGTATCCAACAAATTTATTTGCGATCGAATTCGGCTTAATAGTAATACTGTAAGGGTTACTTTAAAGTGGCAGATCACTATCCTTTAGTCTTCGAGATCACCTCAGGGATATTGTTTCAATCGCTTTGGCATATTAAACGATAGAAGAATAAGTTGCATTAAAAAAGTCCGTGGAGAATTAGTGGATGGGTAGAGAGCTGGAACGAATTTTATTTCATTGTTATAAGTTTTACTTAGATGCAGAATTAGTGCAGACTTAATGTCAGACTAATTTCGCATTTAAGTAATGCTACCCTGATACTTCGATTAACTATAGGTATAATTTGTATTACTATAATGTCTACTGATTGAGGCATAATGATTATAATGAAACATCTACGGCGCGCATCACCTGCGTACACTGACGCACTTACCGAACAAGTATCTTAAAATTATTATTTGTGTACTTCTAACTTCTTTGCATTCATCATAAATCGCGTCCCTAAAAGTAATACTTAGATTCCCCGAATCACTTTGTAGTAAGTCATGTACAATGGTTGTAAAGTCTACACTAGCTCATCTGCGCAAACATTTACCGTTCTAGGTCTTGAACAAACACTGAAGGATCCATCACAATAATATCTCAGGCGATAAACAATAAAATCCTCGTGTCGGACAAAGCTACGGGACCGCAGAGACAATGGAGGCCGCCCCAAGTTTCCCTTACACAATATAGCTCTTAGTAGTCGCTCATTCATTCAAACCCTTGCTCTGAGCTAGTGCAAACCATTCGATCGATCAATGTGCATTCATGAAAGTTTGGTTTAAAACAGAGAACATACTCGTAATGAAATTCAGCCCGACATTCATCGGGCTACTCATAGTGAAAGAAGCATCCCATGGATGTATTAAGGATGACTGGTTCACTCATGTTCATTTCAACTAGGTACTTATGAAAATATGTTAACATGAAAAGAGTATTTTTCTTGATGAGCAGTTTAAAGGTTAACAAATGGGGGAACTTTTTCTTCATTTTCATAATTTCATTTATTTATTTCAAATGACAATTCACAGCGGATGTCCAAAACGCCGCGGCACAAATTCGAACATATGAATAACTTGATAAAAATAATACAATAATATTACTTATATACTTATGTTATCTTACTATTAGGCACAAGGGATACCTCTTTCCAATTTTATCTTACTTTCTCCTTATCACCACTGATCAATCGCAGGATGTGCCTCAAGCACGGAGGTCATTGTAACAAATAGGACAGAGACATATTTAAGCAAAAATGTCTGAACATACACTCTGTTATTTTCAATTCTTCATGAATTATGATCATGGTCATGGAGAAGAGATATTTGTCACTAATTATATTGTTAAGTAAACCTACCTTCTTAAAATATTTTGTTAGGTACTGTTCTTCTGTTTTCACCAGAGATCGGACAAATGCCCGTCATTGTTCGCAATAATATGGAAATAACTCCAAAGTTGATTAAATGTATAATTAAAATAATAATTTCTTTGATTTTGAAGCCTTAAGGTGACTCTTTATAATGGTCTTCATAGTTACCGGTGTCAAATAATATATGTAATTTTCTGAAAATGATTAAGTAATTAACAAATGTGCTGCACATGCACAAATGTGAGGCACATTTGTCCGATTTCGGGTTTTCACTATTATTTATATACCTTAGTGTAGTGAACGGTGTGTAGCTAGAGGGAGATGCATTAACTGATATCCTCGCGGCAGAGACAATGGCATTGTTCGCCATTATCGCATCACTCGAGTAATGATGGCTAATCGAATATTGCGAAGTAAATCACGGATATTTTATGAAGAACTTATTACGAAACCATTGGAAAATTGTATTTTAGTGCGAATTTTATAAAGAAAGTCACAGACATTTAGAGAGGCAAGTAACAATCCTTGCCTCTCTAATTGTCTGTGACACAAAAAATCTCCTTTAAATGTTAATATTCCAATCTGATACCTGGTGGTATTATGACAATTTTGAGCATATAGACGCATATTTATATATATGTATGGTCATTCATATTTACAAACGCCAAAACTTCATGGACTCAGTTCATCTTAAAAACTTCATTGATAAAAACTTATTTAGTTGGGTCAAGAAAGGGTCCATAGATTAACCTTCAGCATACGAGGTGGCGTATGCCAGACCTCAAAGGTATGGAAGCGCCATATAGACATTTTTCACCTCGTACGTATGCGGATGGTTAAATAACGAAGTTTTTTAGTACAGTTAACAATAATACATTTTGATGCAAGTGCAAAAACTTTTTTTTCGACGGGGGTGAAAGTTGGAGCCTGAGTGAAATGAGGGCGACAATCACCCGAGTTAAAAATAAGTTTTCCTAACTAGTGCGCAAAAAGTTATTTCCGAAATAGTACATTTCCTAACTATTGCGGGAAAACGTTTTTTCAGCGAGGGTGGAAGTTGGAGCCCGAGTGAAACGAGGGCAACAATCACCCGAGTTAAAAAAAAGTTTTTGCACGTGTAAGGGACGATTTTTTTCATAACAAGTGCGTCAAAAAGAGAAATTAGTGTGCGCGAAGCGTGCGCAAAGTTATTTTTGCGCACTAGTTAGGAAAAATAATATATCATTCGCCTTACACGTCTACATGCAAATTGTATATAATAATAAGAATATATTGGACGGGCCAAGGTGCTCGAAAATATCTGAACACGTACTCTCACATCATGACTTTAGGTGCGTTCAGACCAAGCGAACATTCGCTATTCTAAACTCGCACTCTACGAAATTCGATCGTTACACAAAACGTGATTGGTTGATTTCGTAGAGCGGGGGATAGAACAGCGAATGCTCTTTTGGTCTGAATGCACCTTTAGATATTTGCGAACACCTTGCCCGCTTCGATGTACAGTCAATTGCAAAAATAAGTATCGAAACAATCCGCTCATAAATAATATGTCACGACGTTCTTATAACACTGAATTAGATTGCACTGGGACATAGTTTTGAACATTTTTGTGTACGTATACCTTATTTTGTCTTTGACTCTATGTGATGGCAACTCTACGGCGAATATCTTTTACCGAATAACCGACGACCGTGGTCTAGCAGTTACATATGTTAAATTAATTGAGGTATAATAACTAATTACATTCGGTACTAACTAGGTTCATTTAACATATTTAAAGCTTTCGTCTGAAACTTACAACGAGGAAACTAATTACTCGTACACAAACAGTTAGATACAAACTTACGATTTGCATGTCTGACTAGCCTCAGTACCTAATTAATAAACATGATAATTCTTTCTACGAGTTTGAATTGCAACGCAAATAAAACCATTATTTTAGTCAGCAATTGTATATTATAAAATTAATACGCTCTTTACTAAAATACTGTTTCCATAGACAACGAGAAAAACCGAATAAAACTGTTGTCAGAAAAACATCGTAATTTTCCATTAATTGAACGAATGGAAAAAAGATTTTCATTGATGACCAATGTATTAACTGTATTTTAATAAATAAAATAAATTTAAAATATTTTTTTTTTAATTTTAATTTACTGCCTCGATAAGTCAATATCTACCTATGCATATCTTGGTGTAGTACCTTTACGTTTGTGGGACCCCAGCGCCCAGCGTACGCGAATTGTTTGCTGAAATCGCGAAACATCTGGTTGACGTAACTAAAGACCGAAAAGCTGGAGACTGTGGGGTTGCCCACAACGCAACAGCATTGCGATACAGCAAGGAAAACCCACCAGCATCCTCGGTCAGTGCCACAAGGGCCAATCTTAGTTAAAGGTGAGAAAAGTTTTTCATTTATGTATATAAAGATTAGAAGAATCACGTTCGATCTTATACCGTTCTCCTTTCGATAGCATTGAGTAAGTAAGTACCTACTTTAAAGAAACCTTTCGTTTTCATCAGATACCTTTATTGAAATTCGAGTATCATGCTTTCCCTGTCATTTCGAAGACGTTTTATTTAGTCTTGTATTTTCACTCCGTTAGGGTGATCGCACATGGAAACAGCAGTTATAAATTTCATAATTACAGCCTTAACTTTAAAATATGCCCTTTATGTATGTAGAAATAAACACAGTGATCTATAATATGATAGGTACCTCATAAATTATTCCTGAACTCGCTGTACCACTAATCTCTTCGCATAATAACTTCTACGCAGTTTTATTTTAACGAACTAATTTGTAACTAGGTAGTTTTAAGTTGGTTTTATGTATATATGTTTTGTTTAGTTTGTAGTTCGCAGTGCCTTAGTTTTACTGGTACACTGTTTAGCAATTTTTTATAATAAATTATGAGAATATTAAGGTTAATAGTTTCTATAGGTACAATACTATACTACCTTTCTATAATTTAATATCCATGTTCTCTGAATATGCTTAGGCAACAGGTCCTGATATATATTAATCCGTATCCGAAATATATTAATGTGGGTGCTTAGTTATCTTTTCAAGTAAATACATAATGTATATTATATTTATAACAAGGACCAAAAAAGTTGCAATTTGTTGCCAAATTACAACTTTTTTTTGGTCCTTACGTCAAACCAAGAAATACACGGTTCGTGTTCGAGCCTCCTACGGGAAGGTTGGCAGTCACGTCGCAGGTCGCTCGCCCGTGACTACGCGCGTAAATGCCCTGATTGCTGCGACTTCGCACGCCAATCGGGTTTCCTGCCAACCTGTACAATCCAGCCATTTTATGAAAGCTGAATAAACAGCTATGGACTAGCTGCGAAGAAATGGCGGCTTTTGCCGTGTCTCCGTGATGATTTGTGAAGATTTAGTTATTACAAAGTACGAAAGTTATATAATAGTACATTTCGATGCAAGTGCGAAAACATTTTTTTTCGACGTGGGTGAAAGTTGGAGCCCGAGTTTTCACTCGGGCTCCAATCACCCGAGGCGACAATCGCCCGAGTTAAAAAGAAGTTTTCACCTCAGCAGCTCGAAAAGACTTCTTTTGATTCGCGAAATCAGTGAGCAAAGTGCGATTTTGCTCACTGAGTGAATGTTGTTTTCCATGACGTTTAGACTTCAACTTTTTCTTTTGTTTCTTTCACTTGTTAGTAAAAAGACAGAGATGAAAAATGTTACGTTATAAATTGTCATAATATGCATTTTTTTTTTCGTTCATGGCATCCTAGCGTATTCAGCCAGTTGTATTAGACGACGCGTTTTATCGGACCCGATTCCTTGTATCCGAACGGCATATGGCCCCTACCAACAAGCATACATAACATTGGCGTCCGTCGTTCCACCTCTCTATCGCTCTTATATATAAGTGTGACAGAGAGAAAGACAGCCGTTTTAAAACGGACGGATATCGTGGTACTAGGCTAGTCAGAATCGCGTTCAGAAATTCGACACTAGTTCATTTCTAAATAATTATAACTGTTTTATTAAATTTTATGAGCTTTCATTTTTTTAGTAGTTATAATTATGTACTTTCTGTTACAAACATAATGGTAAAACAAAAACAAAAAATAACGGGATGGCACGTATAAATGTTTAATAACATATTTTCCTTTTCTCCATGCTGAGGTGAAAAGTTGTATGTACAACTTGAGAGCAAAGTTATTTGAATCTCGTGTCTTTCGAGTCTCTCGCTACGCTCAAGACTCAAAACTGACACTCGCATCAAATACGTACTTTGCTCTCATGTTGTACAAATAACTATTTTATACGTGTATCCAGCGACTTTTTTTAGTACAGATGGTGCCTTTTTTAGGCTCTAGTGCGAGAAGTGGGTCATTTTACGTCAGGTCTTAAACTTCGGAGGGTCATCTGTACTAAAAAAACGTCGTACGAGACACGTGCAAAAATGTGTTTTTCTCACTTGTGTCGTAATGTACTATTTCATAACAAAAGGCACCATCTATACTAAAAAAATATTAACACACCAAAGAAACGTTCATTCCATGAAGAATAAGTAATTATGAAAATGCTAGTACCTACTTAACAGTATGAATCGACCTCCTCGCAAAACGAGCTCCCCAAAAATCGTGTTTTTGGATACTAGGTATATTTCATTATTAACGATTTTCACTTTCAAATCTTTAGCGGACTCTTAAATACAAGTGATTTGTTTTTAATGACAATACGAGCAGGTAAACAGCCATATTCGATGAACTGAGTCGTCATCATAGTGGACACATTACTGCGATCGCCAATCCGCTTGCCCAGCGTGGCGATTATGGCTTTTCCCTCCTAATGCGTCTATACGTATAGTTAATAGGAGAGGCCTACGTCCAGCAGTGGACTATCATAGGCTGATGTTGATGATGAGTAAATTTTTAGTAGGTGTTTCATTCAAGATTTTGTTTCCAAACGGTTTACGTTTACTAAATATTTTTTGAAAAGGGCTGATTTAAATTTACCGTGTTAGATAAGTACTTAATTGAATTACTTAGTTAAGTATAGAATTTTTTCCTAAGAATATTATTTTCCTGGTAAAAGATGTACCTAAGTGTATCCGGTCTTTACACTGGCAGGACTGGAACAAATTACAACTCCGGTAATATAGAGGAAACTTCGGTCTAGATCTAGTTTAAACTTTCCACGTTCATTTTCAATTATATTTACTTGGTTAGCTCATATTCTGGTTTACAAGCCTCATATTATACTTATAAGCAGTATTTAAAAGTGTGAATCAAGTTTATGAAACTTTATTCTAAAATAAAGACTCAGTTTATATGAGAAATTACAAAGTTATTTACTTAATAGGAATTTACCGCATCATGGATTGTCAAATACCTAAGTTGATTTTAACACATAAAAGGGATATAATATATACGTATAGTACCTATTATTATTAACTTGGGCGAACGAGCTACACTCACAAACTCGAAAACATTTTTATTTCCAGAAATTTGGCAGAATCTATCCGATCTACTCGTATACGATTCGTTCTAATAAACACCTACGTAACTAATTTCATCAAAGACATTTCTTAGGTACAGTAATTTTGGAGATCCCCGAAATAAATACCTTACAAATACCTTAAATGTATGTAGATATACCTATACAATATACGGTGCTCGCGAGCCTTTCGCGAGATTTTAATGGTGTATTCTGGACTATATTTTTAGAGTTTTTAATCATCATCATCATAATCATCACCTCAGCCATAAGACTGAACATAGGTCTCCCCTCTGGACCTCTACATGTACCGGTTAGATGCGACCTGCATCCAGCATGTCCCGGTGACCTTTTTTTTTTTTATACCACGTCGGTGGCAAACAAGCATACGGCCCGCCTGATGGAAAGCAGTCACCGTAGCCTATGGGCGCCTGCAACCCCAGGGGTGTCACATGCGCGTTGCCGACCCAATAAGAACTTGTACACTTCTCTTTTGAAGAACCCCATACTGTAGTCTAACGGGAAAACCTCGGCAGGGAGCTCATTCCACAGACGGACCGTCCGCGGGAGGAAGTTCCTCTGAAGCCGCACGGTGCGCGACCATTTAGGTTGCAAGGTGTGAGGATGAGCGCCCAGTCGGTGGCGAGCGGTGCGATGATGAAAAGTGGACGTTGGCATCATGTCGAACAGTTCTTCAGAGCACAACCCATTGTACAGACGATAGAACACACATAAGGAGGCGAAGTCTCTCCTTAGACTTAAGGGTTCAATAGCGCCTTCATAAGGTCGTCTGTCCATCTTGTGGGTGGTCGTCCTACGCTGCGTTTGCCTAGTCTTTAATGTTATATAAAAATCCTGTATTCAACTTAGGTTCAGAGATAAACATTTTACAAACATATAATTTATTTCAAAAGAAATACTTATCTATGTTTATTAAATCCCACTTTTCACGTGTAATCATAGATTTTAAAAATAAATCTACTCAAACAAGCCCGCTCGAGTAGCAATAGCAGATGCAACTAATTCCCCAGTTCCATAACCCAGTTGCGCGACTTGTACGACAGCGCTATCCTGGCCGCGTCTGGACCGCAACTTTGTTGTAAAGGCCCAGTGGGAGCGCTGCACAAAATTATTCAATTTATGTTTTAAGCTGCAGCTGAGCTTTCGACTGTCTAGTCTATTCTATAATTGAAGACATATTAGAAAAGCAAAAATAATGTAGGTTGAATATCAGAGCAATTCAACCGCCTAATTTTGGTGGCATCGTTTTTGCCGAAGTTTCTATTCGTTACAATGTGCTACTCAGTCATGTGAAGAAGGCACGGTGCCTAATACAAATGACGAGACGTTTAGAAACTTTGGCAAAAATGATGCCACCAAAATTACGCGGTTGAAACGCTCACATACCTATTTACCTTGTAATGCTAAGGCTATTCATGCAGTTAAGTTAAATTTTTTCGAAAAATTCGATAAATTGTAAGTTAAAATCAGTTATGAACATTCAAATTATTCAGTGCATTAATATTATGATATCCAGTGTATATATTTTAGTCACGTTTTAACAAGTATCTTACCACAACCACATACTATGATAAACTGTAGCATATTTAACAGTAACTTATTTTATATCTGTCAATTAGACCTGTAGCCCTACCATGAGATGCAGCGGCGTTATAAACGCGTGTTTATTTTCTATCCGGCTTGCTAGCGCCAATGCACAATTTACGAGCGGGATAGAGCTATGGAGGATACAGATGCAACGCGAAAACCGAAATTCGTAAATTTCGAGGACTTGTCTTTCTCACTCTAATGACGCCTTCGTTTGAGTAACAGAGAAAAGTCCTCAAAATTTACAAAATTCGATTTTCGCGGTAGGCCCGTAGCTAGTTCCAAAATCTGCATGTTATTGACTACACTTTTGCACCTCCAATTACGTCCTAGAGTTTTCTAAAAAAACTAATTGGCATATTTGCGAAGTCCGGCGGAGTCTTAACATTGCGCTGTCTAATTAGGTATCTGGAGGCAATCGAAACTTAGCAGCCTAGTTACAAGTTGCTGATAGATTTATTGGCTCCGAGTTGCAGATATCCAATATTCAACTCGATATGTTCGTCACTGCCAGATAGAGCCGCCATCCGTCCGGGTTTTCCCGGATTGGTCCGTCCTATTGTAGCTGGAGGTCGTCTGGGGGTAGTGCGACGGGCTTTCAAAAAACGTCCGGGGAAAACCCGGACACTTGTCATGAGAGAAAAGTGAAGAAAAAGCCCAATAAGTACCTAAGTACATTTAAGTACACACTAATTCCGGTACAGTATTCACCCCACCCACATTATTGTGTACAAAGTAAAGTCCGGGGAAAATGAGATTTACGCCAAATGTCCGGGTTTTTTGAGTCCTTATACTCGTTTTACGATTTACGAGATTGCAGCTCTACTCTCAGAAAGCTTACAGATTAATGCTTAAATAAGAACTAAGTTGATACTTTTTCTATTATAATTTTATAGATTATAAACCATATTTTATTATTGTAGGTATTGTGTATATTTAACAAAACTCGAAGACGCATTGCACGTGTAAAATTACGAGAGCTGTATGAAATAGAACACATTTTCCGTTAAATTTGATATTGGTATGGAAACTTATTGAAAATAAGTCGGTGAATTATACTTGAAGATGTTTCTCCTAGATTTAGTGGTACATTGTGCATCTAGGGAGATAAGTAAGATATTACTAACGAAAGTGTAAGAGCCCCGACGAAGTAGGCGGAGGGCTTTTAATGACTCGAGTTAGTAATCCGCTTACCGACCGTGATGCATTCAATAACTTTTATCACACTTGCGAGCACAAAAAATAGTTTTAAGACAAAATATTATTAAATGACCTACTAACCTTTACATTACTCCATAGGGAATTTCACTTTTCTATTACCGCCACGATGCATGCACGCAATGGGACGCTTAGAAAGCGAGTGTGATGAAAATGTCATTCATTCACACGAATTGATGGAATCAGCTATGCTATTCTCTTATTCACACATTCGACGCTGCGTTCGTCAACGAGCTCGACGTCGAGACAGCCTTGTCTAAAATCCTAGCTGTTTTATTTGACATTAGGAATCGAGTTTGTGAGCGAGGTTGTGGGCGAGTTCGTCGCTGTTTTTCGTTAGAGAATACGAAGTTCGTACATTAAACGTCAAACTCTCGACGCAGTGTAGTTCCAGCTCACGCCGCATTCGTCGCCGAGCACTAGTATCGTTTAATAGTATTTTATGCAATAGTGGTATTACAAGTTGCGATACGAGCCTGAAGGGCGAGTATCGCAATTGAAGACGTCGCAAGATTTTTTTGAACTAATAATACAACATTGAATACTATACTTTTTCTACGACTAAGTGGCATAGCACACATACCTAATAAAATATCATTATATTACTGAGCGCCATGAACAGTTAAGCAACTTTCCCAACTTTAAATATTTTTTTCTATATGATATAACTCATATTCATCATTTTTTATTTTTTTATATGATTTCGTATTTAATTGAGTTTAGAATAAGTTATTTTCGTGCCTCGTATAAAACTTCAGTAATTTTATAAAAATTATTATATCAAAAAAGGACCCAAATTCACCAATAGTTGAACAAAGTGCCCTATCACTGAACAATTTGACCCCAATAGATGAACCAGCATAATTGCAATATAGCGAGACCAATATATGAACGCCAAAACTCCAATAGATGAATAGAGCATAGCAAAAACATTGATTTCTTAGATAAATTAATTGTATTTAACCTTATGAACCTTTTTTTCATGAAATATAAACACGGTGTACATTGTGTAACAATCTGATCTCTAAGAACAAAAGTTTAATTTTTCCCAAATTCAACCGTTCAATAAAATCAGTTGGTTCATGTTTTGGAGACCACATCAACGAAATGAACGAACTAAATTGATTCGAATTCATTTATTGGAATCCAACCCAAAAAATGAACCAGTAAATTTTCCTAGTTCACGTTTTGGACAGCGATTCCTGAGTTGAACAATCCCGTTTCCATACAAAAGTAAATTACTTTAAAACGTGTTACATGAAAAAAGGGTCGTTCATCTTTTGGTCTAAAAATCAACTACAAAACTGATTGTAATTTTATATATAAATATTAAATCTAGATATTTTATTATAATTTACACAAGCATTTGAAAATTCGAGCCTTTGCCCAAAAGTTGACCGTCGTTCATCTTTTGGCCCGAACACACAATATTGGAACCATAACTTGACCAGCAAATATCTCATAAAATAAATTAAAAAAAACTATTCTTTATAATATACACAATAGAAATATTAGTCTAAAATCTATACTGAAGTGAATCAAGGAAATAAAAGCAATATTCGATTTTTTACGTAATTAAAAGCTTAAATTTTTGAGGGCTTTTCTTAATAAGGATCCCATATAAAACGCAATTTTGGCGCGAAGCGCAAACTCGACGACCGCTCACTGCCTCGTGCGTGGCTTAATTGTCTGGGAATTCGCATGCGACACTCGATATAGTGCTCCCGCGTATGAGAAAAATACTCCCAGGCGTGTAAAATTATTCCTGATTTAATTATTTACATTTTTAGACCTATCAGTCAACTTCTGGGTGGCAGTCATCTATTGGTGCTTTTACCCTATTTAACAAAACTCGAAGACGCATTGCACGTGTAAAATTACGAGAGCTGTATGAAATAGAACACATTTTCCGTTAAATTTGATATTGGTATGGAAACTTATTGAAAATAAGTCGGTGAATTATACTTGAAGATGTTTCTCCTAGATTTAGTGGTACATTGTGCATCTAGGGAGATAAGTAAGATATTACTAACGAAAGTGTAAGAGCCCCGACGAAGTAGGCGGAGGGCTTTTAATGACTCGAGTTAGTAATCCGCTTACCGACCGTGATGCATTCAATAACTTTTATCACACTTGCGAGCACAAAAAATAGTTTTAAGACAAAATATTATTAAATGACCTACTAACCTTTACATTACTCCATAGGGAATTTCACTTTTCTATTACCGCCACGATGCATGCACGCAATGGGACGCTTAGAAAGCGAGTGTGATGAAAATGTCATTCATTCACACGAATTGATGGAATCAGCTATGCTATTCTCTTATTCACACATTCGACGCTGCGTTCGTCAACGAGCTCGACGTCGAGACAGCCTTGTCTAAAATCCTAGCTGTTTTATTTGACATTAGGAATCGAGTTTGTGAGCGAGGTTGTGGGCGAGTTCGTCGCTGTTTTTCGTTAGAGAATACGAAGTTCGTACATTAAACGTCAAACTCTCGACGCAGTGTAGTTCCAGCTCACGCCGCATTCGTCGCCGAGCACTAGTATCGTTTAATAGTATTTTATGCAATAGTGGTATTACAAGTTGCGATACGAGCCTGAAGGGCGAGTATCGCAATTGAAGACGTCGCAAGATTTTTTTGAACTAATAATACAACATTGAATACTATACTTTTTCTACGACTAAGTGGCATAGCACACATACCTAATAAAATATCATTATATTACTGAGCGCCACACATCCATTCCAGTTGTCACCAATAAACACCTAGTATGTACCTATATAAACAAACTAAAATAATATTGATAGCTCATACATACCTGCACTCCCAAAAGGAGCAGGCAGAACATTAGAAATTAATAATGAAACAAATCAGCGGATTGGCGATCGCAGTAATGTGTCTACAATGATGACGCTGCTGCCCATTATCAATCGTTATCAAAAATGGTCAGTGACACTTCATTCCCTTAGTCGACTCTTACGACACCCGCAGGAGGAGTTGGGGTGGTGACAAATGTATTCTTACTGTCGTCACCACGTGGCCAATGATGCCATTCAATCGTATAATTATGATAAGCGATAAGTAATAAATGTATGAGAGCGACAGATTCGAACGAAAAGTCACGTAATTTTTCATTTCATTTCCATGCAATACGTAACTTATCGCTTCTCGTATACGATTGCAGAATGACATCTTGGCTACGCCTACAGTTGAATGGATCAAGGCGAAGAAATGTGTATATATTTATGAACTCGTTTATACAATACTAAATACTTTTTCATCACACCTGTTAGGTAAGTGCGCCAATGCGCTGCGGCGATGCGCGCCGTAGATTCGTTATTACGCCCTAGGGCAATCAAGGATTTTCATACAACATTATATCGCAATAGCGCGCCGGCGCGCGCCGCGCCGGGTTTTCTGTTATAAAGATGATAAAAAGTCATCCCTGATTTTGAGAAATGATTTACAAGTAGACCATTTTAGAGTAGTTGTGAAAATATATATTGTTTTATTTACTTTTTTGCCTCACAAACAAGTGTGATGAAAAACATTGTGTGTGCCACGGGTGGTACAAGAATAATGAACTCGTGTGAAAAAAGCCCGCGCCTTCGGCTTGGGCTTTACTTTCACACTCGTTCACAATTTCTTATTTACCGCCCTTAATTCACAATGTACTATTGTTGCTCATTTCACATGCAATGTACTATTGTTGCTCATTTCATTTAATTCAATGACAATAGGTACAAACTTACGTAAAAAATACATACAAGGTGGTGGTATGGAGGTTACCATGATAACTTGCTGCCAAGTCTAATAGACTACCCGGACTTACTTTAAAAAAAGAATTCCTTTATTGAGGTAAAATGTTTATTTTAGATCATTTATTTACTTACATAATTAAAGCAGAACCCGAGTTCATTGGGTCGCGGGAAAGTTTATTCATAACAGATTGCTAATTTATTCCTGAGCAGATTGCATTTCTCTTAAGAACTCGCCGGAGACGTAATCCTTGTTATAAGTTCACTCTTAGAATATCTAGTTACCAAGTTCCTGTTGAATAGAGCTTCTTTCGAGAGGTTCTCATAGATTTCACAGTGAGTACGAAAAATAGTGAGCTCATGATAATAGCTTCAAAAAGTTTATGACTATTTGACTAACTTAGAATTTTAATCAATAATGGCAACAATGGCCTATGCATACAGTTATACATGTGGAAAACTGGCGGTGGTCAAAGAGTTCACAATTATTAATATTAGGACCTACCTAGTACTAATAAATGTGAACCAAAACCAAGTACCTAGGTACCTCCTACGTACTTGGTGAATCAGAAAAGATGACTGCTCAAAAGGAAATTTATTGTTTTTATCATGCGAATTTTGTATTCCGTGTATAATATTCTGATATAAGAATGAAAATTCATATTTCGACCAGAAGCATTGTAGTTATTTGAAAGCAATAGGACATAATTACCTTTATTATTTCAAAAATAAATTTATTTGTTTATTTTATTTTATTGAAACATAAGTTTACACGACATTACAGTTAGAAACCAATGCGTCATGCAACTAAAAATAAACAATTTTAAAAAATATGCACATTATGTACATAAAACAACAAAATAAATCTATTAAAAAAAGGAAATAAAAGTTAGCTAGATTCAGGTGACGCAACAGCGTGGCTCCGTTGAGTCATCTGAGCTGGCGTAGGGTTCGTAAATATTATGATCAGTGACAAATTGTTGTGTTAGTAAATAAATATGCACATAGAATGGGTAACATGCCTTCTCCGGCAAAAACTGGATCCTCCTTTACAAACTCAAACCCCGTACTGGCAACAAATCGAATAAGCGCGCGCTTGCCGAATACTGAGCGGGATCCAATACGAATTCAATTCAGATTTAAAAGCGGGCTGTCTTCGGCCACTAAGAAATGACTGAACGGATAAATTCGGTTTGTTTACTTGCGAGTAGTTTGAACCTAGCATGATTTGCAAGAAAGTTGCAGGTGTTGGTGTAGAAAATTATTATATTGGTACCTATCGACAGGTATTCATCTAAATTATGCATAAGTACTTATATATTGTAATGACTACATTTCGTTTGTCAGAATTTGAAACTAAGCAATTTATCGTTGTTTTGTTAAGACAGCGATATAATCTCAGAATAATCTTAATTCTAATTCTGATACACCATAAATCTAATAATTGATCGAAATGGAAGCGATTGTTGGTAAACGAAAACTGCGGAGAAACGTTAAGAAAGTAGCCGCTTATTGTATATGCAAACGAGTACTAATTTGCAACCTATAAGGGAGATAGATAGGTAGATATGTGAACTAAATTAACGTTTTCACGTAAAAGTGCAGACATGCAGTAGCTTTTTAAAAATGTCATAAAGAACTCGGCGTTCGCAAAGGTTGTGGCGGACCGTGTACCTACTTGACCGTCTAATAATCCGACTAATTAACGTAGAGCATTCATGAAGCGGCGACCACAGTTGCAAGCATGCACCAGATATGCAAGGCATAGCTTTTGTTTTTTCTTTGTAATTTGGTTGGCGTGATGGAAAATGTACAAACTTACATATGCGAAGATTGCAGTTTTTTTTTTCTTAACGATTTTTTTTTCTGTTAAGCACACATTTTCTTCCCCTGGAGCCAAATTACAAACTCGTATCGCTCTTTTAACTCAACTCTTATTTTTAGTGTGCAATGCATTGATACAATTAAAAAGCAAAAGTCACATTATAAGCTTTTTATCAAAGTAGTGACAATTTTTATTAAAATAGTATGTCTTTGACCTACATCCAAAATGTAACATTTTGTCATGGAAATTGTGTTTACTTAAAAATGCAAAAAAGGTTAATTATTAAAGGCAAATTTATTTACCTCGTTTCTCCAAATTATGGGAGCCTTAATTTTACCTACAAGTACAAAATGGTCTAAAAATCTTATAATTATTACTCTAAAACGAATTATGCTATATATCCAATTTCATAATTACCGTAGAGTTGTTTAGATAATGTTAAAAATGTTCAATGGTGTATTTCGAAACCTACCATTGATTATTTAGGTACCTAATAAGTGAGTACCGAGGTATATATTTCATTCATTCGAAATGGAATTTAACTTTAACTTTTTTCTACTAGACAAAATATCGCATCACTGGCGCATCGGTTAAGATTTGTTTCATCTGTGGAGTAGAGCATTCGTGAAGCCTGCAACGACACCGAGTGCAATTAGGGCTTCTTGTTAACAGATTACGTTTTCCATCTTGTTTTCTCACACATAACATGTATAGGGTAAAAAGAGACGGTGGAATACGTGGTGTGTCTTTCTCGGCTGAATAGAGCTGGAAGCAGAGGAACAGGTTTGAGTGGCTGTTATGAAAGTTTTTTGATGTAGAATTGTATGAGAAATGCAGCGTGAGTGCTCTTCATTAAGTAATAAGCTGTCGAATATTTTGTTAGTCGGAATAATGTGTACATTGCAGAAAAATAACTATAATAATAGGTAATTTAGTTTATTTCAATACTAGCAATCCACCCCAGCTTATTATTTTTTTTTTTTTTTTTATTTTAGGTTCGCCAACAGGTGTAATACATATTAATACTTAAAGATAAACATGCCAGTAATAACAAATCGCTCGAGTATTCACCCAATTACAGGCAAACTCAACATGCATAATGAGAGTAACTGCTAACAAAAATCTTAACTAAGTAGTTTACAAATAGTAAAGTAGAATGTTTTATATAACCAAATTACAGACAGCAAAATTAAGCTACAAAATGATTATACATTATAGATAAATTGATATTAAATAATTATAAATATAGACTGAAACTAGATGATCGTAAAATTCGTAATAGGTCTCCGAAGCTAATTAACAAAACAGAATGGTACTCTTTGTAAGATCATGTTAGAATCCCACCATTTGCTTTGAATTTGTGTAGGTATGTTTTAAATTGGTTCTGTGACATTTTTAACAAGTCCACCCTACTTGATTTAAATAACAAGTTATGCTCTTTACACATTCTTGGTATAATACTGTGAGATCCCACATTGGTTCTATATGTTTTATACGAGAATGGCCGAAAATTTGCTATTCGAGAGTGCGGTCGGGGAACGGTCCAATTGATTGCTTGCAGTAGCTGTGGGCAGTCAAGCGTTCCAGAAACAATTTTATGTAGTAACACTTGGTCAGAAATCCAGCGACGATCCTTGAGTGTTATCATATTGAAATGTTTTAATCGAGCACTGTACGAATTTAGCTCTCGGAGGTTTCCCTGACGCAGTGAAAGGAAATACAAGAATCGCTTTTGTATCTTTTCGATCCTCTCGACATGGCATTTATAAAGCGGGTTCCAGATCTGTGAACAATACTCGAGTAAACTGCGAACCAACGCAAAAAATGCAGTTTTTAACGCTGATATACTTTTGAACGGCTTGCTTAGCACGGGTACAACGCTGATACTAAAACCTCCGTCTTAGTTCAGTACCTATATCTATTAAAATGCATCAAAATCCGTTGCATAAGTAGTTTAGATATAAACAATATAAACATACTGACATACAGGGAACGGAAAACGACTTTAATTTGTACCATGTAGTGATATGCTTTTACTTATCATACGCTTGACGTTGAACTTAAGACATGAAATAAAACAAATAAAGTATCACATCACATCGCGTCATCAGCGTCTCTCAGTCCACTGCTGAACGTGGGCCTCTCCTATTAACTATGCGTATGCACGCATTAGGAGGTAAATTGTGAGGTAAATCCCATAATCGCCACGCCTGGCAAGCGGGTCGTCAATCGATTAGGGGCAGCAGTATTATCGTATTGTCCACTACGATTATACTGCTACCCATCATCAACGAATATTCAGTGATATTTCAATCCCTTAGTCAAATCTTACGTCACCCACGGTAATATTTTGTGGTGGTGACAAATGTATTCTTACTGCCTTCACCACGCGTCAAGTCTAATATTTATAGTCGGAGTCTAATGTATAGTCTGAGTCTAATTATACATATAGCATGTTTAAATTATAGTTACCCGTATTTCGTTTCTCCGTACCCACCTATTTCCAAATCAAACCAGTCCGGAAATTCAAAAGGAACAGAAATAAACAACTCCGCTAAGTATAAAGTGCTGTCAACATTAATAGAGAAGCCTGAATATTGCCGATATCGGAATAAGATGTCAGAATTCATCTTATTGACACAGCGCTGTGGGATAACTTATAAATGTCGGTTCACTCCGTGAAGTCAATTTATTTATATGTGAGTCTGTGGCAGTCGCATTTTTAAATATTATTTTAGTTTGTTATTGTTTTCTGCTTTTCCTTACTAAATCACGTATTTGTTAGTCACAACAACTAGATTGTAGGTTTTAAAACTAAATTGAACTGGCACTTTGCTGTCAAAATTATGTAAAAAAATTGACTTTAGTTGGCAGTGACCCTGCCTACGAAGCTGGAGGGCATTATTTGTGTATTTATTTATCACAAATATTTGTTCTTTGGTCATGGCTGTGTATGTATTTAAGTGTCTATATGTATCTATCTATTTATTACATGTATTTATAGGCATTTGGTTTTGGTACCCACGTCACACGCCTTAATTTGAACTTACCGTGATATTAGGTTGATGTGTGTTAAGGGTCGGATTCCCGATTTTGTCGTTTTAGACCTATTTTCGAACAAAGAATTTGTTAAGTAAATATAACTCTACAAACACATTTCTTACATCAGCTTATTCAGAAAGAACCGGTGCAGGGGCTCCAATTGATATTATATTTTATATTTACATGGATTTCCTAGAAATTGGCTCTAAATGTACCGAAAATTGAAAAAATTGCATATTTTTCGAACACGACGCAATGCATATTTTTCTTTTACGGGCATAAAATATTTATGTTAATTTAAAAGCCAGATAACTGAATTAGTGCATCAGGGCATATTCATATTTTTCCTCATAAAGACAACTGAGAAATTTGATCCTGAATTTAAAATTACGTATATTCTCCATACAAATGGCGACACGAGTCAAAATTCTCTTTTGACTCAGATGGCGCGAGCGCCTCCTCGAGGTCGGACGCACGCCAAATCGCTCCCGTTGACAGCTCTTTTTGACATTGAAAATGACATAAAATCATATACATACACGTCAAGGGATGCCAGTACTCAAAGTGTCTTTAAATAAGTAGGGAAAATCAGAACGAAGAAATTCTTTCGAACCCCATCGTTTATTTAAGTTTCTTGTTATTTTTATGACGGAACACAAGAAAACTATAACAACTGATTCAAAATAAAACTCAATACTACCGAACTCGTATAAGTTATATTCGCAAAAACGATTAAAAATGAAAAAAGTTTACGGATACGATTTGGTGTAATAGAGTTTATTTTCTGTACTCTGGCAACAAAATACGTCATTTGAAAACACATGTGACGGCTATAAGTCAAAACGATAGGATGTCAATTTAGTTATAATAATAATAAGAAAGATAGAATATGTTTGTTATGTAATTATATTAGTAGGTATACATATTCAAAGTGATTCGAGTCTTTAATTTAAGGGTTGATTTGTGGAATAAAATCTGTGCTCATCGCCACCGCGATTTCTGCGGCCGCGATTTCTTGGTAAGAAAGTATTGTACCCGCATCTTCTCAGTTCATTCAATATTGAAAGTAAATTAGTTTTGAAATAAAAACATGAAAAAGGATAAATTCGCGTATATTAACTAATTTTAATCTCTTTCCGACGTTTCGAACACTTTACAGGTTTCGTGGTCTGCGGATGACTGTTTTCATAGTTTTATTTCATGTGTAATCCTCGCGGTAACTGAAGAAAATATTATGTATATTATTTTTTATTTATTATAATAAGTTATACTTACAGTCGTACGCCGTCTGGTGGCGGCAGTAAGAATACATTTGTCACCACCCCAACTCCTGCGGGTGTCGTAAGAGTCGACTAAGGGATTGAAGTGTCACTGACCATTCTACAAAATTGATGATGGGCAGCAGCGTCATCCTAGTGGACACATTACTGCGATCGCCAACCCGCTTGCCCAGCGTGGCGTTTATGGGTATTTACCTCCTAATGCGTCTATACGCATAGTTAATAGGAGAGGCCTACGTCCTGCAGTGAACTAACATAGGCTGATGATGATACTTACAGTATAACAGTAAAAACCAGATCCTCGCGAACTACAAAGTGTATCATGGAAACTGCGGCTACGGCACACAAAATAAGCTGAACTGCATATAAATAAGTTCGGAAATGTAACTTATTGGTTTTTGGTTTGAAACTAGAATGATTTATATATTATACTTATGTTCTCTTTCTAGAAATGGCACGTACGCTTTACTGATACTTAAATACTGAATAACGTATTACTATATTTTTTCTTCTTGTTAATTATACTTTAAATATAATAAAATAAATCTTACAATAATGTGTTGAGTGTAAACATCGGTTCCGATCCCTCAGTTAAATTTATTCGTATGATATTTAGAGTTTTAATACTAGTCGTTTATAGTGTACCATTTATATTTTTATCCACTGAACTGAGACAATTTCTCTCATTTTCTGAGATGTTACTTTTAGTAGATAAACGTTTGACATATTACTGGTTGTTTCAGAGTCTATATTAAGCAGGACGTAAAGAGTGGTACCGCTGGATGCAGGTCGCATCTAACCGGTACATGTGGAGGTCCAGAGGGGAGGCCTATGTTCAGCAGTGGACGTCTTATGGCTGAGATGATGATGATGATGAAACAGTGGTAAAGTGGTGGTAAGTAATCTTTACATTTTTTTATATATAAGTAAGTAGTATTTACTGATACATAGTTTATGTTATGTACCTACACAAATACCGTGTGGTGACGGCAGTAAGAATACATTTGTCACCACCCCAATTCGTCCCGCAGGTGTCACAAGAGTCGAAAAAGGGATTGAAGTGGCGATTTACATTTACCTCCTAATGCATCCATACGCATAAGTAATAGGAGAGGCCTTTGTCTAGCAGTGTATTGATATAGGTTGTTGATGATGACGATGATGTTGATGGTGATGTTGTTGCACACATAAAACCGGTTTGAGATTTATCAACCCAACCAATCATCAATTTTCCTTCAAAAAGTGATAATTCCTTACTTAGGGAAGTGGAACTGCCGATGAAGGCTAGAACAGAACTTCGGAATACTTTGGTGTTTTGTATGTATATAACTGGTTATGCATTTTAAGCAATGAAGATGGTCGCGTGTAAGTTATTGTCAAATACGAGTTTTGATGGGGTGTTTCCTTAGGAAACGGGGGACTTCATCAAACCTTAGGATACTGTATTATCATTTTCACTACACATCAAGCATTTTCATTTATGCGTTGTAATGTGAGTAGGTGGAACTGCTGATAAAGACCAGAACGGAACTCCTTAACGACACGTGTTTCACTTTTGGCAGATATTTCTGATTGATTGTGCAAGTTATGGAGCATGTTTTTGACAAAGACCAGGTTAGATGGTAGGTCCCTTAACCGTTAAGGAATTAAGGGAACGGATAAATGTAGAGTATTTATGTAGGTAAGCTACTCTTTAAAAGAGGTTTCATACTATTGTACCTTTTTAGGGTTCCGTAGTACACTACCCTTATAGTTTTGCTCTGTCCGTCTGTCTGTCCGCAGCATAGCTCCGTGGCCGTTAGTACTAGAAATCTGCAATTTGGTACAGATATACCTACATATTAATTATGCCGACAAAGTGGTAAAATAGACATTAGAAAAAAGCTGGTGAAGTGTGAATGATTTTTTTATTTGCTGTAATCTTATCGTGTGGAATATCGTTGGAGAGGTCTTTGAAACAAAATAAGGGATTTTCAAACAAAGTTTTTTTCTAAAGTCAATATTTTCAGAGATATCCGAAAACTACGGAACCCTAGCATGGGCCGACATGCTTTTGGCCGGTTTTTTATTACCTCAGGAGCTGCTAATATACAGGTTGTTCTAAAGTTAAAAAAAGGAGTGTGGATTACAATGTGGATAACAAGATTTAATCATATCACGTCACCAGACCAGTCGCAGTCGTTGTCGTCAGTGGCAGAAGGATAACGAAGGCTGTCATGAACTGCTCCTTGGTGAACCGAGGGAATTCCTGTTCTTAATAGTAATGGTGCGTTTAAACCAAAAGAGCATCCGCTATTCTAGCGCCCGTTCTAAGAAATCAACCAATCACGTTTTGTGTACCGATCGAATTTCGTAGAGTGGGAGGTTAGAACAGCGAATGCTCTTTTAGTTTGAACGCACCTTTACGCAAAAATGATGTAGGTACCTTGCATAAATTTTGATGTTTTTATTTAACCTCGTGCCTACATTAGGTACCTAGGATACATGTAGGTAAGAGGTAACCTTCCGTGTTGCATATTGCACAAACAAAGTACCTAATAATAATGTTGCTTTTTTTCGGTAGGTACTATGTTTTGATCATAGCACGAGCAAATACTCGTACGTACACGTTTATGTGACGTAGGTAAAATAAATAAATAAATAAATATCTTGGGACATCTTACACAAATCGACCTAGTCCCACGGTAAGCTCAATTAAGGCTTGTAACGTGGGTACCAGGCGACGATATATATAATAGATAGATTACATATAGATACTTAAATAGATATACAGCCATAACCAAGAAACAAACATTTGTGATAAATAAAAATACACAAAGAATGCCCTCGCCGGGATTCGAACCCGGAACCTCCAGCTTCATAGGCAGGGTCACTACCAACTAGGCTACGGAGGCTGACAACTAACTTAACGTGGTTGGTAGGTAACTTCAAAAATGGTAAATTACAAACATAATCTTGTAAATTCGACGTTCTATTGCGTATTTTATACATTGGTAAAAATAAATGTAAACAATTAGAGACTCAACTTATTGTTCATTTGAATGACAATGTCAATCTTCGTGTATAAGCTGTTTTTTCTGGTAAGATAAGAGTGCAAAGGTGGGATCCAAATTTATTTTAATTTAGAAACTTGTAACTTTAATATTAATAAGGTATTTTACAAGGGTACAAGAAATGTAATTTAATCATTTCATAAAGGTTAAAAGGGGATTAGAATTTTTATTGTGTTGAAGTTTAACTTAAAGCTATTATAATCCCTATAAAAGTATTTTATAACAAGGGGATGCAAATTTACAATTGGATACCTAAAACATTGTAGGAGATTTACTAAGTAAAATACGAAAAAAGCAATAATATATCAGAGAGTAGGGAAATTTCATGATTGAGAGGGTTAAGTAGGGCTGTAGATTTTGTTTAAGGAGACTAAGGTAGATTATTAATATAGTGTAAATTACTAGGGCTAGAAAGATGACATTTTTACAGAAGGTTACTTATATAATTATTTGTATACAAAATAAGAAACCATTTTATAAAATTTAAACCCTAAAGTGGTTAAAAGGTAGTTGAAAGTTTGTATGGAAATAGTGTGATTTGAAAGATAGCGACTTGATACGTCGTATTCCAACTGCTGATTAAAAAATAAGACAATTGATTTCAGTTTTTTTTTAATATCTATCCCTTTTAACACTTTCGACGCCAGTGACAGTGTTCATCGTCATACAAGTGTACAAAAAAAATGTCTTTGAACCGAAACTTTGTCTGAAGAGTATATTTCTAAGATAAAATTAAGGGGTGCCTGTAGTGTTGTATAACGTCGATTGTCCTAAAATTTTTTGGCCGAGAATGTTTGGCATAGTGTTAAATGGCATACTCGTTTAGCCTACTTTATTTTGCGCATACACATTTAAAACACCTACACTATATTTATCCTAATATTGATTACTCGAACGTCGAATTACCTAAAGCTTAATAATCATAATGTTCATTGTGATAATATTGTTTTTCCTACTGCTCAACTGTCAATTTTCTTTGCGCCTACAATTGTTATGTCTGAAATTTCATTGAGGAAAGCATATTAACAATATGGTGAATGGTTTAAAATAATGTTCAAGTAATAAGCCAGGGTAAAACCGACTTGGAATGTTTAGGTTTCTAGGATAGGGCGGAGTGAAAGGCGTAGTCTATAAAATACTTAGTATTTTTAATCAATTGTTTACCCATCCTCATTCTTGTAAACTCGAAAAAGGGGCAACGGGAGAGCAAAGCGCCCCACAAGGGGAGCTCAGGGGCGAAGCCCCCTGTATTAGAAAATAATGAATCTGTACCTCCCCTACTCTAACCTGGATAGGTTCGTTAGGTATCTTTTATCCCTTAGATCAGGAATAGAAGTCCCGCGCAGCGGGGCTTCGTCAACCGGTTCCTAGGTCCGTATCGGTACTGATGACTAAAATTCTTTGGACAACAGGGTTGGGTGGTTTAAGGAAAATATTTTTTTAAAGGTAGTTAGTTTTAGTACATTAAATAGTAGGATCATCACAATTATGCACAATTATTATTCGATACATACACATTAGACACGAAAATCATTAGGACAAACGATAGTTAGGAACAACCAAGTTAGGATCAACAATTTCGGCAACACAAAAATATGTGCAACAATGTTTGGGCCATTCATTTTTCGGCTTAAAGTTGGTATGCGACAAATTTTTTGAAATAAAAAAATTATGCCACCCGATATAGACCCAAAATTAATTCCAACCTTTTTAGGGTTCCGTGGTAAACGAGGAACCCTTATAGTTTCGCCATGTCCGTCTATCCGTCTGTCCGTCTGTCTGTCCGCAGCATAGCTCATAGGCCGTTAGTATAACAAATTTGCAATTTGGTACAGGTATACCTACATATCAGTCACACGAAAAAAGAGAAATTCGGGTTCCAAAAGACAGTTTTTTTTTGTAAGTTAAGGTTTTCGTAATTAACCGCTAAACACAAAAAAAAATTCTTGCCCCAGGGTCCGCTGGATGCGGGTAACGCAGGATCGGTCATAGTGGCAATCTTTGGGAGAGGCCTATGTTCAGCAGTAGAGTGTCTTTTGGCTGATATGATGATGATGATGGATGATGATGATGACATTATGATACAAGTGTGAAAAAAGTAAAGGTTGGCGATAAAAGAAAACACGACTGAAAGGAATGTTTTAAATCGACACGAGATTTTAGGGTTCCGTAGTAAACTAGGAACCCTTATACTTTCGCTACGTCCGTCTGTCTGTCTGTCTGTCTATCTGTCTGTCTGTCCGCAGCATAACTGAGTGACCGTTAGAATTAGAAATTTGCAACTTTGTATAGTGTACATATTAATCAGGCCGATAAAGGGATAGAATAATATACAAGGTGATCCTATTAACTATGCGTATTGGACATTAGGAGATAAATGCCCATAATCACCACGCTGGCAAAAGGGTTGGCGATCGCAGTAATTTGTCCACTGTGACGATGCTGTGCTGCTGCTGCTCATCATCAATCTTCTATAAAGAAATAGTTGTTTGTTGTACAAGGGTGCAAAGTTGTATTTTACCCGCGAGCATGAAATTGAAACACGAGCAAGCGAAAGGGTTCCATAAAACTATGGAAACCTGAGCGTAGCAACGAGAACGAGAAGAACGAGAACGAGAAGAGAAGTAAAATACATTTGCACTCGTGTGTAACACAAAACTTTTCCCCTCACTATAGCGAGGAACAGGAGGTTTCTGATTTGAAAGAAAAAAATTGAGGTAGCAGAAGTGCTGAACCACCACCAGTTTTCTTTTTTATCTTTTAATTTCCAAGTTTTGCCGATTCAAAGTTAAGAGTGGGGTCAAATTCCTGCTTGTACAAAATCCGACCTAGTTTTTTTTCTACGAGAGGTAACGAAATAATTATTACTTTGTCAATATATTTTGTAAACGCAGTTAGAAATACGTGGTTATTTTTTTTTCGGTTCATTAACAGGCATGGTGTATACATATACAGTCAATTTCAAGCGCCTGGATTTAATCCAAAATTTTCTCATTGAATTCATAGGCATTTAAAAGTTTAAGATCATATTTATATTTTAATCTGCATAAATATAACAAGAGAAAAAATGCACTAGATAAGCAGTTTAAAAAATCGTATTTCGAAAAATAGGCAAAACAACAAAACTTTTTTTACGAAATCTAATTAAAGAAGATATCATCTATAATTAATGATTAAAATAAAAAAAATATCTTATCTTCCACACTGATTTTTGTAGAGTCAAACATGAGCATTTTCGAAAGTCTCAATTTTCATTTATATTTTTCTATTACGAGTAGTTCCTCTAACACGTTTATATTTATTTTACAAGATGAACATGGCAAGTAATTATTTCGTTACCTTTTATATAAAAAAAGTTATGCCTGTTTTTTCACAAGCACGAATTCAATGACCCCACTCTGAATTTTGAAAGGGCAAAACTTGGAAACTAAAAGGTATAAAAGAAAACTGATGGTGGTTCAGCACTTCTGCCACCATGAAGTATATCCCCAATTTTTTTCATTCAAATCAGAAACCATGCAGCACACTCGATTTGTTGACTTCACTTGGAATGACCCTTTACTATTATTTCGTTCGGTTAGTTGGTCTTTCTTGAGTGAAGTCTTTTGATTTCTTATGATTTTTTTAACACTTTTTTTCCTAAGTATTCAGCTTTGTTCAAATGGGGAACAAAAGAAATAAACGAACACTGACGTCGTCTATACCAAGAAAGAAAATAAGGTATGTGCGTTACAACCCGCAAATGATAGGTATATAAACCCCTAATATTGCCATTTGCAATTTTGCACGTATAAGTATTGTTTTTTTATATATAGTACAGGGTGTTTGTTATGTCGTTAGCCAAATTTGGATATGTCATTCGCGATCACCAGTACACAACATTTTTGAAAAAAAAGTGACACTTTTTTTTAGTTTTCTTTTTCCCGTTTTTTATCCGGCAAAAACATAATTTGTGGTCACTAGGCAAGTTTGTTTCATTCCGTGCGACAAAAGGGTAGCAGGTTTGAGTAGTCAAGTCTTAGCCAATCAGGAGTTCATCACAAGCACCGATCAGCCGACGTCACTCACCCCACCATCGGCACTAAACAATGAATAAAATGTCCTAACTACATGCACACACGATTGTTATTTGATTAAAACTGCCCAAGCGCATACCTACCTGTACCTGTGAAGCGGGTAAGTTGGGTGGTCAAAGAAAACACCCAAACGCTTACAAAAAAAATATATTAATTTCAAGAAAAACCCAGTATTAACTGTAGGTACTAGGGGTGGTAAAGTTCGTTAAGCCTGACTGGTTTTCCGCCGGTAGTGAGGTACTCCCCCTGTTGTCTGCTAGGCGGTAGTGCAGTCCTGGGGTGACTCTGGAACGTTCCGGGGAGCGCCGTAGCTAGCGGGATGTATGTCGCAGTCCCTCCGTCGGTGTCCACGCGTGCTCTCAGGCCGGCCGAGACAAGGAAGTAGGTGGCAAGACGCGTGTAAGGGTAAAGTTGCACCCCTTACGGGGTGCAAGACGATATATAGCGTTACGGGTACGAAGACGCCATTATATTAAAAATCAGGACTTCACTGCGGTTACAATTGAGATTTTCCCTTTATTTAAATTAAATAAAATTTGTTAGTGTGCAGCGCGTATGACGACACGGGCCTCCCCGTGAACGCGACTGCACACGTCCTCTGCTTAAGACGTAAGCACTGGGACTGGCGAGTGGCGGGACGACGCGCAAACGCAGCAAGTAGGAGAAACCCATACATAAAAAAACTGCTGACGCGGTTGCTATCCGCGCCAGTACAGTCGTGCGCACAATCGCGTATACGCTTTTAGAGTTTTATAGCGAAATCTATTACTTATTTCTTTTTAAATCGTGAATGATAACGTGCAACGTTACACCTGCTCGTCGTCATCAACAATTCAATTTGCTTAGAGAGTGCATTAGAATCGATATCTGAGGTAAACCAGTACGCGTTTGTATGACGGAACATTTAAGTTACTCCGTTCTTGAGGTCAAATTATGCCGGCTCGGCTGATCGCAAGATGCCATCTGCCATTTGTACAGCACTGTGCGCTTGCGTGACCGCGCTCGAGTCAAACTACCCTCAGACCGGCGCGCAACTCAAAATACCCTCATTATTAGTACTGTATGCGATAGGCTGATGATGCTATCTCGTGGGATTTACCTGCAAGTTAAGCTCCACCTCCATTCCCCACCACGCGTAGGAAACTTGTTACGTACGTTATAACGCATTGAATTAGTTACCTTATGCGGGTTAATTAAAGTTGCAAACTCAAACACCCTTTCCAATCTGATTTGGCAGTTATGAGATGGTGGGATTGGTGGGGCAGTACGCAAAGTAAGCAAGTGATCATAGTGACCAAACATTCGGTAGATAATGAGATTTAAAAAAAAATCTATAACAAAAAGGATAATGAAAAATTTATTATTTTTGTTTTACCAAATATTTTTTTACGCCTTTACCCAACACATATTGCAATATGGCTAATGATATAAAAAACACCCTGTATATAGACAGGGTGGAAATTATTTTTGGGTCTGTGAGGGCAGCTACCAGATCCAGAGTAGCTCCGCGAATATGGTCTTATAAGACCTTCCTCGATTTTAAATTAATGAAAATTGGCGTTTACTGATTTTGGAAAAAACATACAGGTTGCGAGAAAATTGTCATTTTTGATAAACTTTTTTTAATGCCAATCGATCCTGTTTCTGTTCAGGATTAAAAGCTTGTATGGGAACAAAAAAAATTAATGGCTAGAAAAGTCGCAAATCGAGATAATGAATATAGCTAATGTTTCCACACAGTAGGTATTATTGTCATTTAGCATAGGAGGACTAATTATCGTGACTGATGATGCAATTAAACTTTCACTTTTTTTCCATAGTAAATGTATAAAAACAGTTTTCTTGAAATTTTGGCTTTTTTATACATTGCTATAAGTTGACCCCTAAGAAACTATTGGTACTGGATACAAATGAAGCCGAATAACATAAAAAAATTAAGCGTGAAAAAAATATTTTATAACATTCATACAATTTGTATGGGAATATTGGGAATTTTAAATCTCGATTTGCGGCTTTTCTAGCCGAAAACTTTTTTTTGGGTCTATACAAGCTTTTGATCCTGAAAATAAACAGGATCGATTTTTTTTCTAGCCTGTAGACGTGTCCCACTGCTGGGCGAATGCCTCTCCCTCAGATCTCCACAGCTCCCGGTTCGGTGCCAAGTCTGGCAAATTGTTGGTGAAGGCGTCCAAGTCGTCCCGCTATCTCCGCCTGGGCCTGCCTCGTCCCCGCCTAGTTTGCGGCATCAACTTGGTGGCTGTAATAACCCACCTTTCTGGATGCATGCGGTAGACGTGGTCGGCCCAATCCCACTTTAGCCTGGCAGTCTTTTCACCACGTCAGCTATGCGTGTTTTGGAGCGCAGCGTAGTGTTCCAGATCCATCGTCGTTACACCTAAAATGCTGCGCTCCATTGCTCGCTGCCAGACCTTCAATTTGGACGTATGACTTTCGGTGAGTGACCATGTTTGGGCACCGTAGGTTAGGACGGGCAGGATACACATGTCGACTAGTTTGCGCTTCAGTGACATTGGAAGGTCACCCTTCATTAGCTCTTTCATGGACCAGTAGCTCTTCCAGGCATTTTTAACACGGCGTTAAACTTCCTTGCTGAAAGAGACTAGCTGGCCCAAGTAGATATACTATACTCATCGACATAATGTATCGTCTGCCCGTCTACCTCGACCCTACGTTTCGTGCTGTTAGTCATCACCTGAGTCTTTGTGCGATTCATATGAAGTCCAACTTGAAGGCTTGCGTTGTTCAGGTCTTGGAGCATTAACTGGATCGATTGGTATAAAAAAAGTTTGTCAAATATGACAATTTTCTCGCACCCTGTATGTTTTTTACAAAATCTGTAATTGCCAATTTTCATTAATTTAAAATCGAAGGAAGGTTTTCTAAGACCATTTTCGCGTAGCTACTCTGGAAGTCTGGATCTGGTAGCTGTCCTACTGACCCAAAAATAATTTTCACCCTGTATGTGTGTAAACAATAGATAAGTGCGAAAAAATGGTCATTTTTGAAAAACTTTTTTTTTATGCCAATCTATTCTGTTTCTGTTCAAGATCAACAAAAAATCTACTCGGATTTTTCTCTACTCTTATAGTATGTTAAAAAGACGCGGAACATGAACTAAAAAAAATGTACTTCGTTTTTGGCCGAATTACCTCTGAAGCCAGATCTCCTATTCTAGTAGTACTTACAGTTTGAGAGTAAATCGTCTATGACAGACGGCCATAACGAATCTATAAGGTTTCGGTCGTTGTCATTTTGGCTATGGACACTTTAAATCGTCCTATTGATTTTTTTAAATGAATTATAGAATTAATGGACGATTTATTGTTTTAGAGTAAGCGATCCCACTAATGAAACGCAGTCAACGAGTCTACCCCATTAAATGAGGCAACGGAATTCCTCTGGCAAATGAAACCGCCTCAGACAATGTGTAAGGATTTCTAAGAATGAACCGAACAAAACTATAATAAGATGTAATAATAATAATACTCACACAGTATATTATGATCATCCTCCAACTCATCAAACCCGCACTATTACACCTTACAGTAGTTTTGTCACCAAAGGCATACTTACTAAAGTTCAGATCTATTGGGCCTATAGATACCTTTCAATTCTTCATCAGGTCAGGTTCATCTATTGTATTGTTATCGAAGTTAAGTAAGCATACTTCTCCTCTCACCACAATCGGCCCACCAAAATCTAGTTCAATTAATCGTTGCAATATTTGTAAGCATACATATGTACATAACGTAGGCACAGCTACTAAAGTCGGTATGTGATATTTTTTTATTTTTGAATTTTAACGCCATTTTGAACCTTTCTAGAAGACTATCTATAATAGTTCAGGATTTATGAATTTTATCATCATATCATCATCATCAGCCTATGATAGTCTACTGCTGGACTTAGGTCTCTCCTTTTAATTACGCGTGTGGACGGATTAGGAGGCAAATGCCTATAATCGCCACGCTGGGCAAGCGGATTGGCGATCGCAGTAATGTTTCCACTATGATGACGCTGCTGCCCATCATCAATCTTTTATCAAATAATGGTCAGTGACACTTCAATCCCTTAGTCGACTCTTACGACACCCGCAGGAGGAGTTGGGGTGGTGACAAATGTATTCTTACTGCTGTCACCACACGGCCAATGAATTTTAGCTATGTGATATCATGCATTAGCGGGTTCGAATCCCGGTTTAACCATGAAATAATTCAAAATGCAATTCAACTTGTTTTTGTAAATCGAAATAATGTCTTCTTTCAGTAAGATGTTCCTTTACAATAGGTAATTAAGGTATTTTTTCTCCGACGTCGCGATATTTTTTTTCCATACAATTGTTTTTCAAAAAAAAAAGAATGCTGTTTTATTCAGTTTTAAACATAAAAGGAATCTTTCTTTCAGTAAAATATGCTATCTATGATATTTAAGATACTTTCCCTCCATGTGGCATCGCCGTGGGACGCCCTGTATAATAGATCAACACATACGAGTACAGGCTGCTCGCGAGCATTGCGAGTTGCGACATATTTTAATGTTGTATTCCTAGCCATATTTAGAGTCTTTAATATTATATGAAATTTCCTGGATTCGGCTTGGATTAGAGATAATCAACCCTTTTTCGAATAAGTTCGAGTTGTGATAATACTGATAATAAACTCAAATATTTAATGCCTTCGCTGGGACTTGAACCCGGATCCTCCAGCATCATAAGCACATTCACTACTAAGTAGGCTACGGAGAAGGCTGACTAATAATATAACTTATCTAACTTTTTTATTATAGGAACCAGGAGTTGCCAGAGGAAGAGCATGAATTTATTATAGAGAAAGGTACTAGTCATATAAATAGTCCAATTACCTACAGGGCGACGGATAATTAATGTACAACATTTTCTGGATCAATTAGCTAAGATCAATGATCATGGCCCATAATTTGGGTGTATTTTTTCTTATATGAAAATTAAATCTGAAAAATGAAAGGGACTGCACTCGAAATTTAATTTTCGGTGTGAAATGTGCAAGAGAAATTTAATGTCAGTTCTGATGAACGCTGCGATGATAGTATGGATGTAAACCATAAAGCTGTTTCAGCTATGGGCTCATGCATAAATTGCATGTTTACGCATTGTTTATTTAGTACCTATATTATGACATCAAATATTTAAATTAGTGAATGTAATAATTTTTTTAGGATCTATTTTTTTCTTTTAACTGTAATTCTTCAATTTACAGTTGTAATTGTGTATAATAAATAATAAAAGTCTTAATGTTTTACCTATGCGCATTTTTATTTTTATAATGAATGCAATTTAATTTAGTAAAATAAGCTCCCTAAAACCTGATAACTGCTGGTAAGTCACATAATAATTAATAATTATACAGATGTAATGCATAATTCCATTCATTTGGCTTTTCACGGAAACTACTTCACCAAACATTACACCGAAGCGAATTCTGTAAATGTCAAATTAGTATGGACTCGCAAATGTGCGTCGTTGGCACTGTGCATGTGCAATCGTTGGTGGACTCTTGTGCGTTTGACGCACACAGCAGTGGGAAAGTTGAATGTCTACGATAAGCTGGTGGTAGTGAATACTTAGGGCCTATATTCAACAGTATCGTGTTCCGATCAGAAAAAATAGTTTTTTTTTTTTAATTATAGTGGACAACAAGACGTGGGCTTGCCTTACCTGTTGGTCAAACGGGCATACTCTCGAACCAAGTCAATTTTGTTCTTCCGCGGATTTTTTTCTCTTACTATTTCCTAATCAGAATACGATGCTGTACAGTCGCCATCTGATATAGCAGAGCGGCCAGGGTACTCATAAATATCTGAGCAGGCCTCTATTGGCATGCTCAGATATTTTTGAGTGCCGTGGTCGCTCAGGTATATCTGATGGTGACTGTAACAAATTGATTGATCTGTATTGAAAATCCATTTTCAGTACAGATTTTTGCCGCACTAGTGCGAGAACTATTATATACCTATAAAAATATTTTTCATCACACTTGCTGTCTAAGCGCGCCATTGCTTGCGCGCGTAGCGGGAGTAATAGAAAAGTGGAATTCCCTGGGGAGTAATAGAAATGTCAGTACGTCATTTAATAATGTTATGTCTTAAAACTTATTTTTTGGTTGGCAAGTGTGATGAAAAACATTTTATGCATCACGGTCGGTAAGCGGAATACTAACTCGAGTCATAAAATCCCTCCGCCTAATGGCGTCGGGCTTCTAACACTCTCGTTAGTAATTCCGTACTTACCTCCCGTGATGCACAATGTACTATTACACGCATTGGTTACAAGCCCGATATATTAAATCTGTCTTTTGCATTGCATTGAGACGACTCGAAAAGACAAGGATAGTCTTATAAAATCTATCCCTCTCTATCTTTTTTACCATCTAGTACTTTGACAAGTGTAATTATTCAAAAGAGGTAGTAATAAATTACAAACTCGGCCGCTTTCATTAAAAAAATCACCAAGGGTCAATGACCCCGCTCGGTAAAATGAGGTAGTGTGCGTGAAGTGCGCGTGTGTGCGAAATGGGGAAATTTGACAGAATCTCAAAAATTTCCCACATCTATCCGACCCTTAAGTTAATAATATTTTTCCTGAAAATTACATATAATAATATTTTTTATCGAAAATAACATTAATTACAGTGATCAGGTAAATAAACACAAATCATTCTGTTTATTGATTCTGCTGTCTTAATTATACAGGGTGTTTGGTTAGCGGTGTCGGAGCTTTTAAGGGCTTAAACTACAATCAATTTCATCGATAAATTACCATACAATTTTTTTTTTGTGCGAACGATAATTAAATGGCGGCCAATTTATAATTTCAAACAAACGAATACGGGCGCACGTGATATTTCTGGAATTATACGTTTGTTATCGGTCCTATCCTTGCAAAAATAATCTCGTTAGAGAGCTCATTAGATAAGCAAACTAATTAAGCTAATCATTTGAGTCAACTATTTGAACAACAAGGCTAAAAAAAAATTTTTTTATTCAAAATAGTAAAAAATTCACCTTAATTTTTCAATTAATTTAATTTTGCATGAAAACTAGGTCGTTAAGATAGGTTTTTGGTGTTGTTATTTATTAGTACAGTATGTTAGCTAATAAATAACACCTTAATTACAGTTATACCTTAAGTACTTTAGGAATTACAAGTGCTCAAACATGCACTGGATGGATGGAAGGAGGCCACTTCACTAGTCAGTACACTGCTGACATTCATTTGTTTATGGATTTTGCAGTGTCCAGGCTTCACAGCCATACACGAGTATGGCTGTGAAGCCTGGACACTGACACAAAAAGAAGAGACTCAACTCCTAGTAGCAGAAAGAAAGGTTCTGCGCAAAATCTTGGGACCTGTGAAAAGAGACGACGGAACATGGAGGATCCGTAAAAACATAGAGATACAGGAGCTGATGGCCGAACCCAACATCATCGGCGTAATAAAGTCACACAGACTTCGCTGGTTCGGTCACCTACTCAAAATGGGAGAGGATCGTGCTGCCAAGAGAGCATACGTGGGCCGACCGACTGGCCGCCGCCCGGTCGGGCGACCCAGGTACCGCTGGGAGGACACAGTGGAGGCAGATCTGCGACATCTTCAAGTCAATAACTGGCAAGAAGCTGCGCAGGATCGAGACGGATGGCGTGCTCTCGTTTCGGATGCCAAGACCCTCTTTGGGTCCCTGAGCCAGTTAGTTAGTTAGTTATGTTAGCTAAAAAATAACACCATAATTACAGTTATACCTTAAGTACTTTAAGAATTACAAGTGCTCAAACATACACCAAAACAGCTGCATTCCCGATGCAAAATCCATAAACAAATGAATGTCAGCAGTGTACTGACTAGTGAAGTGGCCGCCTTCCATCCATCCAGTGCATGTTTGAGCACTTGTAATTCCTAAAGTACTTACTTAAGGTATAACTGTAATTATGGTGTTATTTATTAGCTAACATGCTGTACTAATAAATAACAACACCAAAAACCTATCTTAACGACCTAGTTTTCATGCAAAATTAAATTAATTAAAAAATTAAGGTGATTTTTTTACTATTTTTAATTAAAAAAAAATTTTTTAGCCTTTTTCAAACAGTTGAGTCAAATGATTAGGTTAATTACTTTGCTTATCTAATGAGCTCTCTAACGAGATTTTTTCTGCAAGGATAGGACCGATAACAAACGTATAATTCCAGAAATATCACGTGCGCCCGTATTCGTCTGTTTGAAATTTTAAAATGGCCGCCATTTAATTATCGTTCGCACAAAAAAAAATTGTATGGTAATTTATCGATGAAATTGATTGTAGTTTAAGCCCTTAAAAGCTCCGACACCGCTAACCAAACACCCTGTATACGCTGTGTAAAGCAAAGAAAACTGAATCAAATATTTACCGAGGAATTTCCTAACAATTTTCTGTGTAAATAAAAACTTTATATTGCTTAAAAACTCAAAGAGAAACTTTTGAGCGTAGTTCATATTTTGCATGCTTCGCTATATGAAAGTTATGCTGAGTGGCGTATGGCAATTGTAACGGATTCGGCAAAATTGTTTTTTTTTATAACACATTTTTTTCTCAATTAAGATACAGGTAATATTTATTTTATCACAAGCGGGATTATAAGATATCCAGTTCGGTTGGGCGGGATTCAATAAACTTGAAGACATGTCAAGTGCACTAGCGTCCCACCTTTTCGATCAATGTGTCCTGCCCACCATGTCCTACGGTGCCAAGACATGGACGTTCTCAATTGAGGCCGTGCATAAAATTTGGGTTGCGCAGAGAGCCATGGAGAGTGCTCGGCATAAAGCAAAAAAATATCGAATTAGGAACACCGAGATCCGAAGTCAGAACCGCGTGCGTGATGTCGGGGATACCGTGATCAAACTTAAGTGGAGCTGGGCGGGACACATTACTAGGCAACGTGATGGCAGCTGGACCAAAATTCTAAGGGATTGGTGTTCACTTAAAGGGAACAAAGCGTTGGACGTCTACCAGCTTGATGGGCCGTCGATATTAAGAAAATCTGTGGGTCGCTTCTGGGTAAAAATGGTACAAGATCGGGTCGAATGGCTTACGCGAAGAGAGACCTATGCTCAGCAGTGGGCACTCACGGGTTGATGATGATGATGAAGTTAGGTACTAATAATAGGGGTGACATTTATTTTAGCTGCAACAAAATTTAATAATATTATATATATATATATATACAGGGTGTAATCGATAAGTGTTTACAGACCATAATTCCGTAAATATGAGAGATATCAGAAAACTTTTAAGTGATATCGAAAGTATGTTACCCAACGAGTAAAATTATACTAATAACTTTTTCTAAATAGATGAAATAATATTAAAAATACTAAGTTAAAACGCTCCCATACATTTAGTATGACGACTTATTACAGCCTTAAAGAATATCGGGTGCCGTAAGAGATAAAACTGTTAGAGATTCATCACATCGTAAGTAAATAATACCGTTTATGAAATAATTAATCTAACTTTATTCTTAAATGAAAGGTTTGTTATCTTTGAATGAACGGTTGCCTACTAAATGTATGGAAGGGTTTTAAGTAAATATTTGGAAATTTCTGATTTTATTTCAAGAAAGTTATTAGTGTAATTTTACTCGTTGGGTAACGTACTTTCGATATCAGTTAAAAGTTTTCTGATATATCTCATATTTACGGAATTATGGCCTGTAAACACTTATCGATTACACCCTGTATATATATCAAAGATCACACTTGCTGCCAAATTATCAAAATTAAAATACCAACTGTGAACTTTACTAAAAAGAGCTAGTGCAGTAGGCTAAAGAATTATAGTGCCATCAATGCATTATCAAATAAGAAATAGACCACACACTTAAATTAATTACTTTTAGCTTTTTAAGTCCAATGAAAAACCATAAATCTTTTTAGTCTTCGTTATGCAACCCGACTTACAAAACACTTTAGCGTGCAGGTACATGCATAAGTATTGTGTCTGTTTCTCTCTTAAACGATACTACTCACATCAAAACTGTCACTTCGTTCTATAGATTTGACCTCGAACCATTTTTACTTCCTTTGATGAATATCTTTAGTATTGAATAGACCCTCGAAGTATCAGATATAATAAATTAAACTCAACGAAATTCATCTTACAAAATTCACAGTGGAATACGAATTTCGGGGAACATCATCTACGTTTTATTGCCGGCTTTTGGTCACTAAATATTATTTTCCCCTCACTAGCTCGTAAAGCGCTCGTTTATCGTTTAATACGAGCGGGTAAAAACGCTTTTTATACTCTTGTGAATAAAGTAATTTGACATTGCTCTAATTCCTATAGCCCCCTACTGCCTAGTATAAGTGGATCTGTATGACCGTAGTAAACATGCGCAATCGGAGCTCACATGTTAAATTGGTCGTACTCATGGGTGACTTTGTAAGCCATTGGCTATATTTACGTAACTCTATTCTACGATACGTTTCGACATTGAGTTTTAAATGGTTTCTTTAAGTTAATTTACATTTGGATGAGATTTGTAATCATATTTCCTCGCGATAGTGAGGGGAAAAAAGTTGTATTACACTTGGCGGCAAAGTTTGTTCAACTCTCGTGCCTTGAGACCTTCGCAATGCTCAAGATTCCAGTTTTTGAACCACTCGCTACGCTCGTGGCTCAATTTTGGAATCTTTCGCTAGCTCAGGTCTCAATATTGGCACGACAGTTAAACAACAACTTTGCCCCCTTGTATAATAAATAACTATTGTTTACAGCGCTGTCGCAATGCTTAGGCTAATGTAAATTAAAACCTACTTTCAAAGAAAAAGTTACTTTTTTAGGGGTTATACTCAAAGGATTAAACGGGATCCTATTAACCAATGAAGGTATCAATAGAGTGACAGAGACTGCGACCATAATATATATAACATGGACGTCTAACGCCAGCTCAAAAATACCCTTACAATTGTTCAATTGTGCCAAAATGGGCAGGACATAGCGTTTTTCATAGCGTGCGGCTTCCTTGTTTTATTTGTTCGTAGGACAGGGTCTAATTCTCGAAATTCGCGATAGTGCCGCAGATCGTGCTACGAAAGCTCCGATACCTATTAGGTAGTTATAAAGCAAACCATATCCGGAAACCGTCAAAGCACAGAGTAATTCATTTCATTCAAGGTTAGCTTTCAGGGAATCGTTCGTATCTGATATGTATTCTTCCCTCTCATTTGCCATTTAAATTTGCCTTGCGATAAGCCTGGGCATCTGTCGGGTGCATATTGCGAAAGAATATGGAACCTTTTATAACCTTACCAGTAAAACTCGAAAAGACCCGTTCATTAACTCATTTTTACACGTACAAAAAATATCCTTTCATCTGTGGCTATCAAAAATGTGCTATTAAAACTTGTAACCTTGACCTTCTAATTTATAGTTTAAATTTGGATAGCCCGAGAAACCCGATTTGGGCTCCACCACAGATGAAAGGTTAAAAAAGCTTTACTTAGTGTTTTTGCAAATTATAGCAGCGCCTTTCTCAATATTGCTAAATAGAGAATCTGCCTCATATAAGCTACCGTACCTGTTTATCTTTATACAGGGTTGAATGGAGTAATTAAAGATGATTCACACGGGAGCTCCTAGGGCTTAGGCCGAGCCAACCAACTATTAATTTTATAATTATGGGAATCAAGATGTCCCTAACGAGCTCGTGGTCGCCCTGTATACACATGGAAAAGAAGCGTGGAGAGCGAATTGCGAGCCGTAGGTCTGACCTGGAGCGAAGCTAAGAAGGTTGCTCAAGACAGAAAAGCGTGGAAGGATCTTGTGGAGGCTCTATGCACCTCCGGGGTGGCCTAGGAATTACAACAACAACAACAAGATGTCCCTAGACCTGGGACGATAAAGAATGCGTTTTCTTATGCTGATTGTATCGGCATAAATGTCTCAAACAATTTTCATCCCGAAGGGTAGAAGTGGTAAAGTATTTTCATGGAACATTTCAGGTTTTTAAGAAGTTTGATCCCTTTACACGAATAAGAAGAAGAATACCTAGATCGCGTAATTTACGTTTAATTATATCCTGACGTTTCGGGCATGATGTTACAACCGTGGTCGTAGGCAGACCCGTTTGTCTTTGAAATATGAGTGATAATCATGAAAGTTTAAATCAATATAAGAATACCTAGAGTCAAGATACTCAAGATGATATTAGTTCAACTCAAAACATGTACTTACATAGATATAATAATATATTCGGCTTATACGGACAGTGACTGCTAGCTGCGAAAACGAGTGCCACGAGCATGAGAAATGGAAGGCGCGCGGGTGGTTACAATCCCATTACCTGCGCTCGGAATGCATTCGGGGATCTCGATGCCAAATCTGAATGATGTGTGTTGGAGTAACTTTCCGGACTTATAGGTTATATCTCAGCTATTTTTTATAGAACGTAACAGATTTCACTAGTACGAGCGCTAAGGCTTGTTCACGAAATAAAGTAGCCAATGCTGTATAATTCTTCTTATTTGTATGAGACCATACCTTAGTCAGGGTGTTATTATAAAGAAGGGCTCTTTGCCTATCTTCTCGGATGCTGTGGTTGATATTTATATCAATTTCTCCATAATTATGGACTTTTATTTAAACTTCTGGATTTAAGTTGTGTTTCTTACTTATTTTACCATTTTGGGTCATTTAGTTTCCCAATGGGTCTTAACTAAATTACAATAGCGATACTGACATTAATTGTGAATCTCGTGTCTACTTCTTTTTCATCAGCCTATCTCAGTCCACTGCTGGACATAGGCCTATTAACTATACAATTTTTATTAATTATTTCAAGACTAACATTGTTGAAATCGTCTCGGAAGTTCGCACTTTTTTGGGCGTGAACTTTTGCATTAAGCATTATCTGAAGTTATTTTGATTTTGACGACTTTTCAGCGAATGCTTTTGGATATCAGAAGAATCAATTTACAGTCCCATGGCTGCTGGAACTACATGGGACTGTTGCGTAACAGTAGAGACTGATTTTACGATGGCTACTTTATTTCGTGAACAAGCTTTATGTACATAAAATTGATATAATTCACACATTAAGTACTAATATTGTAACTACATATTTCGATTGAATATGGAAATTTCTTAATGGACATCTTAATACATTTATCGTTTATTTTAAACTAGCGACCCGCCCCGGCTTCGCACGGGTACTATACCTACATAAAAACCTTCCTCTTGAATTACTTTACCTATTTAAAAAAACCCCCTCAAAATCCGTTGCGTAGTTTTAAAGATTTAAGCATACAAAGGGACATAGGGACAGAAAAAGTGACATTATTTTATACTATGTAGTGATACCCGTTTTGTCGACATACCTAATAGAAAACTATCTACTTGAAATTAAATATTTTGTACCAACAATTATAACGGACAATTTAAACAGATTCTGTCACGTTTCGGAGTAAAATATCCAAAATGTCTGCCGAAAAATTTGAAAGAATAAGCGGTTAAGGAATTTTAATTTTCCCGAATTAATTTCTGTTCATTTTTCATAGGCCTTAATGCTAGGGTTGCCACGGAATTGAGTCAGATTGCTGGTATTAATTTTAATGAGCTAATTATTTTTAGAGATGCCTTAACCTTTCATTTGGAGACATGGAATTTGATTGCCGGTTGTGATCAAAAGTAAAGGCTAATAATATTTTGATTGATCCTCATAATGTGGTTAAATAGCTAATTTTTTTTTCTCCAGAGGATTTAAGAAACCGTGAAGAAGTTAATGAAACAATAGTACATCTAAACTGCTTATTTGGAAGTTTATAAAATAATATTTCTAGGTACGTGTGCGGCGGCGCGGCTGAGTTATAGCTACGAGTATATCCCTAAAGATATAGTACACCATATAATACGGATTGTAATTATATTATAACTATAAAATACATTTCCAGATTATTATAGTTATCTTCCTGGATGTTGCAAAAAAGTATAACAACTAATTGCAATCAACAAAGTTGATTTTGTAACAAAAAACGCATATATTTACTGTTTTTTTATTCCCTGTTTATAACTATTTAACCACATTAGTCACATACCATATTATCATACTATTCCTATTATATTACTATGTTACGAGGAATATGATTACAATACGTATTATAATGGCATACAACTATTTACCTAGGAATATACCTAACTAAACCTCCGCCGCATCGAACGTAGGTA
>JALPQI010031499.1:0-22142 GCA_025490895.1 Thaumatotibia leucotreta
AAACTATTTTATTTTATAGGTACTAGTAATTGAAGATATTTCCGTTATTTTTAAGTACAAATTACGTGATATCCTTTACTTTAATCATAAATGAGTAGGCATCGAAAAAAATCGTAAACTCAAAAATTGGAATTTCGAATATTGTAAAAATCATCATTCAATCAATAATCATTTTTGTTCAATTATAATTTAAAAAACGCAAAATGAACTAAATTATTTATCCCGGGTATATTTTAGTACAGCTTTCAAAGATTTTTATACGAAATATGCTTCAATGTGTCAAAAAATTGCCAATTCCTCCATACAATGTTAAATTTCATACAAAACAGCTTTTTGTAAAAAAAATATAATAAAAAAACTATTCCCATCACATGCATAAATTTATTAACCATAATAAGTATTGAAATGTACCTCACAATGACATAAATTTAATTTAAATCGCATGAATAGAACCGGAGCAACTAAAAACTTTCGGAACAGCCCTCGTATTTCGATATTAACTCTGTTTTGGTGTTCATTTTGCAAACCATATAATAATATATAAACGCCGATCAAGTTTACATTTCTAAATATATTGTACATACTTAGCTGTCGTTACTAAGCTGACTGCAATTAAGGTTTTTTTTTTTTAATTTCACGCTAATGAGGGTTTTCGATAATTTTTCTGCCACCAGGCGGCGCTTCGTACGCACCTGGTCTCGACAGCTGTCAGATTCATACTATTCATAGGCACCTGGGCCTAAAATATTGAAATTCTATTTTATTTGGAAGAGAATTGATTTTGTAATGGATTACGACTAATAACTGGTCGTCGAACTGAAGATTGAACTCTAAAACAGGCGCTCAAAGTCACTGGTATTCAAAATAATTACTATAACTTTGTTAATTTCATGAGAATTGACTTGGAACTATTTTATTTATTTATTTTAGGTAACAATATGACTAAAGTAATGGTTTTCAGAATAAATAAACCTATAAATATGTTGAAAATTAAATGCGCGTATTTATTTTGACAGTTCGTTATACGGTCGGCTCAGTGCTGCCATCTCACCTCCCCATAGCGGCAGAAAAAGTATCAAAAACCCTCATTGGGTGTCCCTAAGAGTGAAAATGCCCATTAGTCAAGAACTAATAATAACAGATATTCAAAACGATATAAAGTAACGATACTACGTCGGGCGCTGTAGGCTTATGATGGTACCGTGTTTTATCGTTTGTCGTTGTTGTCGTCAGGTTCTAACAAGTAAGTAAGTGCGAAACTAACACGTAGCACGATAAATAGATAAAACGGGACCATCATAAGCCACCTGGTAACAGAAACCAGTTAGAGTAATACAAGTATGAGAAACTTTACACAAATCCCAAAATGAGAATATAAATAGCTGTAATCATAAGAGTGTCTAAAAAAAGATATATTTAACCATCTTTTAAATACATATTTAAAAGTAGTACATACTTGTATCTACATCTCTGAAAAACTCACATAACAGATTGATTCACAAGGGTCGCTATCACATTTTTTCGTCAAAATTGTATTTCAGTAAAAAATTGCGGTAGCCATTTTTATAAATCAACCTGTGCAGGTAATACTTGGTCTAAGTTATATATTGTATTCGATATCAACAGACAAACTCCACATTAAATTTACTCAACAACAATATATTTTTAATTCAAGATTCGATAAATATGATATCTGTTTTTTGTTCACAATAAGGATTACCCACTAATAAATATGAGATATTAACATTAGAATTTATTGGAATTACTGAATTATACATGTAAGTGTGTGTATACTCGTGTTATTGAAAAATAATTATGTATCTTTATTATAAAGCTAGCACGAGCCGACTTGAATCTTACATCGAGAAATATGAACGACTTATATGTGGCACCCTCTTTTGTACGAATAAAAAGATAACCAAATCCATAATAAGTTTAGAGTTGAAATTTTGTAATATAATTATAAACTTCGCTATTAATTTTTAGTGGCCTACTGTAGGAATAAGGTATAATTTTCCTTACCAGTAGATTGTTTAACATACTTGGACTACAAACAAATTACGACGATCATTTTTTAAACTATTTTTATAGCTACATCATAGTTACAGGCAAGATTCAGACAGCAAGTCTTTATACGTCCAAGAAATATTATGTGCGGGAACTATTACGTACTGATTTGCTAAGAACTTGAAATATCACTACACTACCCAGTGCAAGACACAAAACAACCTCCCTTAGCACTGGCGAAACCCGATTTTTATACAACAGTTGGAGCCAGAATGAGTGATAAAAGATTCAAAAATTACAACACTGTTAATGAGTTGGTTTCGTTCAGAAAACGAATTTAAATCATAGCATCCTAAATATTACAGCGTTCTAGCTACTGCAGAAATACCAACCACTTATACTATTTTCCATTATTATTAGACATATTAAGATTCTCTAAATTAACACTTACACAAGAATCAAAGAGAGCTGTGTTTAAACCACGTTCAATACATTGTTAAGTATTTAGAAGGAGGCGAACTTTAGAAGACAACATCATATCATGAGATGTTGGTTAGATTACAGTAACTTATAGACACAGTCCCCGGCAACAACAGAACAACACAATATCTAACAGGTACACTGGTACATCTCAAGTTTATAACCTAGTCTGGTCATAAGTTCTGTTTTTCTTATTACAATGTTAACCGTTCAAATCTTGGAAACAAATATTACGTGTGATTTTTATCGATATATCTTTAAATTAACGAGTAACTCGTAAAAACACAACGAAATGCTACATTGCATAGCAAGAGTGAAAGCAAGGGCTCAATTATAATTTAACCCGAGGACTGCACCACGACTGGAACCATCTCACAGCCTTAACCACTTTAAACAGCAAGTTGAACAGTAAATTATTTGTCAATATTACGATAAATATGATACGCACAGTGACATCATAAGCTCCATCCACTTATTAAATCTAAATACTGTAACCTTATTTTGTAACGGATCTAATTAATTGATGCCTACGGGGAACTGATAAAATAATTTGTTTTACCTGTTTGTGCCAAAAATTTTTTTTATTAGAACATAATAATGCATCACTAGTGAATGGGTTTATTCATTAATAAGCGACTTTAATTCACAGAATTTCACAGAGTAAGGTGTCAAACATAGTAAAGGTATAGCAGTTTAATATGCATATGAGAATGCTGTGTGTTTATAGACATGTTCACTTGCAAAGGCATAGACAGATGTGACTTCTGTAAGACAAGGAGGGAGCGCGCCTTAGGAAATGAACACATCTACATTGACTGTACACATAACTACGAGTAGACCTGTAAGCTCGTCGCTCCTCAATCTTGACCTTTTCGTAAAACACATATTTTAATAAATTTTGTCTTTTTTCCTAAATTTGTTAAACTATCTAAATCCCAACGCCCCTCGCGACTACCTACTTACATTTCTACAAGATAACATTGATATTTCGTAGATAATAATCATGAAGGCCTCGTATTAAAGCAAAGAGGGAATATTAATCTTACTTAAAGGCCGGGTGTACCACCTACCTGGGCGCCTCGTCACTACGCACAAGCCCGCCACAAGCGCGTTTCTTAATTTATTCGTACTTTAATTATATCTATTAGACGGTGTTTCCTTTCATTTTTACCTTCGTTGATTTTAACATGGTTACCTAATAATAATAATACATATAATTATCTTTTAGAACGATGGTTTTGCAGTATTACATTTTAATGAATTCTGCGTATAGCAAAAATAGCTCGTTTATAATATTTTTTAAAGTTATACATATGATAATTTATGAAAGTAGTACTTTGATTTCTTATTTACAATTGTGTTCGTAATACATTAATGTATCTTGCAAATAAAGATTGAGAAGTGAGAAAGAATCAAGATAACGTAACATCCAGCAGGACACTAAAATTCGGACGGCTATAAAGACGGATATGATCTATACAATCACCTCACTAACCAAACTATTTACTTAAAAAACTCAGTCAAAACTAACGTAATTATTATGACTTCGACAACTAAAATATAGTCTTAATAAGCAATCATATAGTTAATAATATTTTTACGGTCCCAATGTGACGTACATTCGTCATTATAGTAAGAAGGTGACTCTTACAATTTATAGGCCTGATCGAGCACCACCTAGAAGCAATGTTTCATTTAGGCCTCCGCACTAAACTAAGTTTTTGTCACCTTCGTAAGATTTCGTGGGTTGATATAATGTGATGCACCTGACGTGGCACATTTTCGCTGCATTTGCTTATTGATTATACATTTTGTAACCAACAACATATTCCCACACTTTAACAACAATACCATAACAGCGTGGCTTCGCCCAGTTAGGCTCAATATACAGAAATGTGTAGTGCTAGTACCTAAGCAATTAGCTATTGGAATTAAATTTTGATTACCAAAACTCGACCTCACGTCACCCGCATGCAGTGTTGATACTCAAACAGTAAATATAAAATTACATTATTGATAATGTAGAAAACAAGATCGATTGGCGCATTTTTGTCTGACACTTACGCGTATAATGGTATCAAACGCGGTTGTTTGGAAAGTACTATGTCAAACTGACCAAATGAACGAACTATCATAAATTCATAATTTGAGAAATAAACATTTTGAATGACTTATTTCAGTAAGATCATTAAACGTACCCTTTAAGAGAGCGTTAGTTTTTGACCCATTTGACCTTAATCATACGGTAAATCGTTCGTCGAAAAGGATGCATCATAAGATCTGTCTTGACGCTCTGGGTCTCCATTGCTCGCTTAAGTCTTACATCAACACGATGATGAGGATTTGATGAGGGACAAACAAAGCAAAATTTCCGATAACTAATTGAGTGCCTTGGTATAATTTAGAACGTAATACCACGAACGGTTCTTAAAGTAAATGCGAAATGGCTATGTCACTTGCGTGGAGTGATAGGACTAACTCGATTTTAAGAATTGGCTCTTCCCATCGTTTTCAAAATTATTACAAGGCACGGTCGCACTAGCACTACTATTACAAGGTATTTTTTAAACGACATTACGGAACTAAGTAATTTGCCAAATTGGTACAGGATATCTAATATAGCGGCAATTACACTTGGTCGTTCGCCGCATGCAAACATTATGGGTTGTCTGGCAACTTCGTACTTTGATTTGGCGACCGCCTGCGGCTAACGACCAAGTATAATTGTCGCTTAAAGTCGATTAGGTACTCTATTTCGTTGAGTAGGTGCCTTGAGAGATTAACTTGACATTCAAATACGAACACAAGAAGTTAACGCATTTTGCCTTGAATTTGGCACACAATAGAGCTCAATGCCTTCAAAATCTAATATTTTGGACACGAACAGTTATTAAATGATCAAGTCACACGTCACAGGCTACGCAGAAACGATTTACAAATAATTCGGGGTCACCGCACAAGTCGCGTTAAATAATACTTCATTTTGAGCAGCCAAGTTACAAGTATACAGGAAAATATGGATACAACTGCCTGAAAGAAGTACAGAAGCGACAATGTACAGTCGCCTTCAGATATATTTGAGCGGCCACGGTGAACATGCACTCTACCGCAATGACAATAGAGGTCAGATATTTATAAGCGCCCTTGCCGCGATTTATCTGGCGACTAAACGGTGACATCGAATCGTCTCGAATGCTCAATCTTGTCATGGGGTTTGATTGGATCGTGTGGATAGTGGTGTGAATTACTGGTTCCTGAGATCATGAGCGGGCAACTCGAAGACATCGTCGTCGGGCGCGACCAACGGGGTGGGAGACTCGTGAAACGTGATGTTGCTGCTAAGATAGTTTTAAGCACCCTTGCCGCTCCGATTTATCTGGCGACTTTCTGTCTTCGAATTGTCTCGAATATCATGGGGGATGATTGGATCGAGTGGATAGTCGATACAGTGGTGAATAAGGAATTATTGAGGCTTCCTGAGATCGTGAGCGAGCAACTCGAAGACCTGGTCGTCATTGGGCTCGACTGGTGGCGTAGGGGCAGGCGCGAAACCAGGACTTCGTAGAGGGGGGGGCATTGCATAGTATTTTATACTTAAAACAGAACCTAGGTACACCAAAGTCTAGAGTCAAGGGGGGGCAAATGCCCCCATTGCCCCCCCTCCCCCCACCCCGCTTGGTTCCGCGACTGCGTGGGGGACTCGTCGAACTTAATGTTGCGGTTGAGATAGTTGTAAGCACCCTTGCCGCTCTCATTTATCTGGCGACTTTCTGTCTTCGAATTGTCTCGAATGTCATGGGGTATGTTTGGATCGTATAGGTAGTGGTGAATACGGAATTACTAGTTCGTGAGATCGTGAGCGGGCAACTTGAAGACCTCGTCTTCATCGAGCTCGACTGGAGTGGGGGACTCGTCGAACTTGATGTTGCGGTTGAGATAGTTGTAAGCACCCTTGCCGCTCTGATTTATCTGGCGACTTTCTGTCTTCGAATTGCCTCGAATGTCATGGGGTATGTTTGGATCGTGTGGGTAATAGTGGTGTATATGGAATTACTGGTTCGTGAGATCGTGAGCGGGCAACTCGAAGACCTCGTCTTCATTGGATTCGATTGGTGGAGTGGGGGACTCGTCGAGCGTGATGTTGGGGCTCGACTCGCTGCCGCGCGACACGGTCTCCTGTCATGTCTCCTCGCGGCGCACGGTCACGATGCCCGCGCGGCACATCGGGCATTCTTTCAGCTGAGATGTGCATACTGAGCAGAAACCCCTGTCAATTGAAAACATAGAGTTATAGTACATTGTGCATCAAGATAGGTAAGTACGGAATTACTAACGAGAGTGTTAGAAGACCGACGCCGTAGGCGGAGGGCTTTTAATGACTCGAGTTAGTATTCCGCTTACCGACCGTGATGCATACAATGTTTTTCATCACACTTGCCCCAAAAAAAAATAGTTTTAAGACAAAATATTATTGAATGATATACTGACATTTCTATTACAGCAAGTGTGATGAAAAATATATTAGATGTCATGTAGTACCAAAGAAATCGTACCGAAAAGCGCAGCGTGGGTAGGCCCCCACAATGTGGACCGATGACCTGGTGAAGGTCACAGGAGTCCGCTGGATGCGGGTGGCCCAGGACCGGTTATTGTGGCAATCTTTGGGGGAGGCCTATGTTCATCACGTCCACTGACGTCTGCTAATATGATGATGATGATAATAATATCGATAACAAAGAAAAAAACCAACGCCGGAGGTGGGATTTGAACCCACGTTCTTAGTTTTCGCGGCTGATGCTTAAACCACTCTGCTTCTCCAGATTAGCGGACACCGGTCGAATTTTTCGAGTATATGCAATCTGTTATAAGGCTACCTAGCCTTTGATATACACTTATACATAGTAGTGTGTTACTACTTGAAATAGCGTACCATCCACGCCAAGCAAGAAATTCTTGGGTCTGGTAATAATCGTTATTAAACGCTGGCTACAGTTAATGTCACGTTCTTAATGATTACGAAAAAAGACTATTAATAATAGGGATGGTAATTGTTGGCTTCACGCTATTCGATACCTTTATATGGGTATGGGCAGGGGCCCATAGGTCGTACCTATGTCCGCATGGCTCGAGCACGCAGCAGGCGGTGTCATCGAAGCAAAGCGTGCAGGAGTCTTCTTTCACGCTGGAGCACCGGAGCTGCTCCAGGTATATCCTACGAGGCACGACCTGCAAACGAATGGCTTTCTCAATACATATACGCCACAATATCGACGCTATACATATTCAAACTCGTATCTGCAAAAGTTACTTCATGGAAAAAACACCCGTATTCAGAGTGAAAGATAGGCTGAAACTGCTAGGGTGCTTAGACAAGTTGCCAATCGCTAATCGTCAATCGTAAACGAAAGGCAGCTGTTTTCGTCGCACTAATAAGAAAGTGACACAAGGGAAAACTACAATACGCTACTAAGCATTAGCGATTGGCAACTTGGCTAAGCATCCAGAACGGAGTGCTCTTGTGTCGGAGGCGAAGACCCATTTTGGATTGCTGTGCCCGTCTAATAAATAAGTAATTGCTGTAGATCCGAAGGCGAGTTTTTAAAATAAGTGATAATTGGTAACCACAGTTAACGAAAGCAAGTGAGTGGCTATGCAAGAATTCGGTCTGGGACGATAACGGCTACCAGCAAACACACACAATATGTATTACAGAATAAAGTATAGAGAAAGGTGATCGAAATGTTCGATTTACGATGTTCGCGGTAGTCGGAGCCAGAGCCTTTAATAATAGCTAAATGTTTCGTAAATAATATAATAGTTTAAAAAATACAACTTTTTTCATATTTTTTTAAAGCAAACTTAGCAAACACTTTATGCGCTTATGGCCTAGCGGCAAAACGCACGGCTGCTACGCAGAGGTCGTGAGTTCGATCCCCGGCTCGTACTAATAAGTTTTTAAAAAAACTGCATACACCTGCGAAGAAATTCAAGGGTGTATATGAAGTCCCCAACAAAGGCGAGCGTTGGGACCACGCAAAATAGGCACCTCTGAAAAAATGGCCAGAAAGCAAACATTTTCATTTGGGTGGATTTCAAACAGCCAGTCCGCCATCTTGGGGACGTTGCCATATTGTGTAATGAAATGACGTTACTTACTCGTAGCTAGTCATGTATTGTCATCATAACTCAGAGCGTGACAATTTTATCCTAATCGAAAACCGTCAAATTAAGATTCCGAATTTTTCGTTAGTTACAAGTGAAGCTAATGATAGAGTGTTAAAAAGTACACATTTGTACAAGCAAATATGTGCCTCTTTATTTGATAAAAATGGAGCCCCCAAGAGCAAGGCAAGTCACCGCCTGCCTCGATAACAATGAATTAATAGTTAAGTGTCTGGACCTCTTTTCTATACGATGTCCTCATCGATGGGTGCTACCCGAGCTCTGTGGCGTCTGCGTGTTGAATTCATGGGAACTTGCATCGCCTATCATAAAACCGGAATATAAAGGGCCCACTAAAGCGCACTAAATACATACACGGTAATGTCAATAATTCAATTGTTATAACAATGGATTTTTATGGTATTTCTAGTCTTTCGTCTATAAACTCAAATATTTCAAATCATGGATAAATATCAACAAAACTTTAAAAAACAAGAGTGTGCAAAATTAAGACCGATCATTAAAATGGCGGTTTAAGTTTCCTACTTCTATACCAATATTTACTAACTATGATTAGATTATAGATATTTTTACCAATGAATTATGCGAGATCATAGGTAAAACTATCTCACGAAAATATAGTATCCAAAATGATTGTTAAATAAACATTATGGTTTTTATCTCTAAAAAAGTTGGTAAAACAGAAAAACGGTCGTAGTCGTGTATATTTTTTATAGGAATTACTTAAATGCATTAAAAACGTTAAATTCCTGATCATTCCGTATTTTCACCTAGGATAGCAAAACCACAAATATTTTCAATTAAGCTACGAGCTTCTGTGTCCTGGTAAGATGTTAACAAATTGCGAGAACGTATAACATACATAAATGTTAATGAGTTGAAGATAAACCCGCATCAGTGCCATCATAGGACGAGTAAACACGAATATCGTAATGAGTTCAGAACACGTGGCAGTCGCTTGAACGCTCCGCGCATGCGCGGACTCCATGCCGCGCTGAAACTGGGTTATTAGGTCTGATTGAACCCAATCCCGCGGAAGATTGCCGGCTATTTATACCCTTGGCCCATTTTTACAAAACAACTAGACTACGCATCAATCCACTCGCGTACCTATAAGTTAAAGTGTCCCCGCCCTTTTTTCCGTCTCCGTCAGAATCTTCGTTAGAAAAAAATAAATACTATCTCACAATTATCCATAATATGCAATCACACTTTATGTTGTGTCTATAATTATGCTAAATCACATCTAAATACCTATACATTTAAGGAAGTCATTATAGTTTTTATTCCTTATGTCGTGATTGGATATTTTAACTTTTCCTGTTTTAAATGTGTAGGTATATATTTAAATAACGTAACGTGTAGGCATAACTAATATTGTTTTGCCGAGTTTTACTATGAAATTCACATTGAACCAATTGAAATCCACAAAAAGGGAGAGAATTCTACAAATGTATTTAAAGCGCTTTCTTTGATTTGGCTATCGCGAGTAGCCCAGGATTTCACTTGGTTTACTGCATCTAACGTAAAATTTTTTTTTGGTCTTATGACTAGGTGGACCTTAATTATGTAGACGTAAGATGTTTAGGGGTGAATCAACTTTTTTCTGTCTGTTATTGCCATGGCTACGGTCGCCTGAGTCACGCTGGTTTTATGGAAAATATTAAGCTACTTAAATTATGCAAACATGCATTTTTTGGGGTTAATAAGCCCTTTCCTTAATGGGCCACTCACAAAAGTGGATTACATGCATGTTTGCATAGTTTGAGTAGCATAATTTTGTTACGTTACTCAGACGACCGTAACCATGGCAATACCAGACAGAAAAAAGTTGATTTACCCTTAGAATAACGACTTTTGAAATACACAAGCAGCTCTCGTATTTACGATGTTGATCACGTGCAACGGTAGGCTTATGATGGGCCCGTGTTTAATCTTTTTCATCACACTTGCTGTCTAAGCGCGCCATTGCTTGCATGCATAGCGGGAGTAATAGAAAAGTGAAATTCCCTAAAGAGTAATAGAAATGTCAGTACGTGATTAAATAATATTTTGTCTTAAAACTTATTTTTTTATCGCCAAGTGTGATGAAAAACATTGTATGCATCACGGTCGGTAAGCGGATTACTAAATCGAGTCATGAAAAGCCTCCGCCTACGGCATCGGGCTTCTAACACACTCGTTAGTAATTCCGTACTTACCTCCCTTGATGCACAATGTACTATTATCGTTGTTGCCGTCAGGTTCTAACAAGTATGCAGGCGCAAAAGTGACGAGTAGCACGATAAACGGCAAACGCGTGACCATCATAAGACACCAGGAAGACTTAGTTTTATATACAATGTGTATAATATAATATCCCATATGATATCAATATAGGTATTTATACTTCGTTTTTTTTAGCATTAGAAAGACCTTCGCAGAACGAGATATAAGGTTTTTTTACAGGCAAATTCTGCGGATCGAACAGTAAATAAGAGTTATTAAATATCACGAATTTATTATCATGCTATATTAATACACATTACTCAGTGTTGTGAACAGATAAGAAACATAATGTTAGTTAATTTATATTCTAAGATGAAAAGATAATAATTTTAATAAATTGCGTTTGCAATTTTTCATGGAAAGGTTGTACATTAAAAAAACCTAAAGAGGCAGAGTTCTCACACAATTTTAAAATGTCATTGTCTGTCATTCGACTTCATATAGTTGTCGGTTGAGTCGGTTGTGTTTTATATTGCTGTTAGCTTACTTAAAGATTGTTGATATCGTTTTTGTTCAATTTCGTTATTAATTGTTGATCTATTTAGATATTTTGTTTGTTGGTGCACATTTAAAATGGGTGAAAGCAAAATCCTGTGACTACCAGTGAAAAGCGGATGGTGGTGAATATTTACAAAATGTGCCATAGAAAAGAATATCCCACTAAATCGAAACGTGTGAAAAAGACTGCTGAGACTGCTGGCATATAACATTATAAAAGAATATAAATTTTTAAATGAAATTAGATAATGTAATAGATAACACTGTGGAAAAAATTATTATAAACGTTGGTGGTTCCGAGTCCTCGGACTCTTCCACTGACAGTGAATAAAACTATGTATGTCATCTGAGTTTTATTTTCTAATTTGTTACCAAATTCAAACTACATTAGAGCATCCCAGACCGCCTATAATGGCGACAAATACTAAACGACGTTGCCGATGCGTAGGGTTGTCTTAGTATTGTTATCTGCTCAGTCTTTATGACACCGTGTCCGCTTTTATACCGATAGTTTTAATCCTTAAATGCATGACTTTTAAAAGTATTGGGAGTGCATAATGTAAGCCAGATTAAATATGCAAATATTGTTAAATTTTAGACTGTAAACTTCATTAAATTCAGTAAATGTAAAATCGGTACAATATTAGTTACAAATAAAAAAAAATACTTTGTTAAAAACCGCCAAACACTAAACGAAAACTTTCAATATATATCTTTTTTCTAAATTACCGCCATCTTGCTTATAAAACACTTATAACTTTTTTAAATACAGTTTTGCCAACTAATTAATAATAAATGTGAAAACTATGCGTTCAGCTATCGGCAAATATCAAATGATATGTATGGACATAAGTTCCGAGAAATTCAGTGGTATCGGCCGAAATCGAAGAAGGAAGGTTTACGACCACTGCTTCTTTGTTCACCCGTTTGACAGATAATTCTAATCTTAAATAAAACGAAGTATAGTGAGAGATGACACATATGCTCTAACATTATAGACTAGACGGGTCTTAATCGCGTAAATCTTAATTATATCCTGACGTTTCGGGCATGACGTTACAATGACGTAACGTCATGCCCGAAACGGCAGGATATAATTAAGATTAAGATTTAAGGAATGACGTGCAAACGCACCATAGCGGAAAGGGTCAAGGAACATATCACGGCTGTTAAAAAGCGTCAAACGAATAAGTCTGCTGTGGCCGAGCATTTGTTGGAGTCCGGACCTAACCACTGGATTGAGCTCCATAGCCCGAAAGTCCTCTCAACCGAGCGTATACATCATAGCCGAAAAGTACGTGAAGCTATTGAAATTAAGAAACATCGGAATTTTAATCAAAATGAGGGGCAAGGAATCTCATCCGCGTGGAATCCCGTGATTTACAAATGCAAGCGTGGTAAAACACCTATTTTAAGGCCATTGGATGTTGTGAGTGTTGTGTGTAAGCCTAGTGACAACCCTAACCTAGAAGTGAATAATCAAGATCAAGTGCGGGTAGTTCGAAAAACCCGCGCAGCTCGAAGGTGTTGATACATTCTCTCGCCAGTCTGCCTGCGACCACGGGTGTAATGTCATGCCCGAAACGTCAGGATATAATTAAACGTAAGTTTACGCGATTAAGACCCGTTTGTCTTTAAAATATGAGTGATAATCGTGAAAGTTTAAATCAATATATTATAGACTAGACCTTTACATCCCAATGATATGCATTATATTTTGTTTTGTAAAGTCCAGGCAAGTTTCTTCCCGGAACAAATAATAAAGTCTACTCGGGCCAGCGGTTCTGGTGTAAAATTAAAGCTGGGGGTAGATATTATACATATTATTTATAATGTTGCCATTTAAATATATATTTTTGGCACCTAAACCGTAATGATATCTTTGACGTCGACTGTACATTAAATATACAGAAGCAAAACTGTCGACGCCATCTCAGATCGATACTTAAGTGAATTCTCATTCTAAATATTGTCACTATACTCATAGAAATGTCGCTTTTCTTTCACTCTGAATATTTTTTCCATCAAGTAAGAGTTGCAGATATGAAGTTGAGTAAGAAAAAGCGATATACAACATGAACTTGAGACGTGCACAAAGCTCCAACGCAGAAAGGCAGGGTCGTACAGAATTGTATAATTAAAATTTCTTGGAATATTTTTCGTCAGCGAATGGAGCTTCCCGTCGTGACGTCACGTGCCGCCCACGCGGGAAGTATCCAGGGCCGCGGCGGGCGGTGACGCGCGCACCCACGCGCCACCCACTCGTTTAAACCCCCCAACACAGATTATATTCTCGATTTACATGTAAGCCATGTAGAGTGCCGAGCATTGTTTTGCCTATTAATATACAGTTATTAATGAATAGTAAATAATGAATCCATTTAAGTTATTGATACCATTTTAGTGAATAATACACAATTCGTTGGTAATAACTAATACGTTTTGTAAATAAACAACAAACAAAAGAGAAGAATAATAATAGACACAAGTGCGAAAAACAGGAAATTACCACGCGTTACTAATTTCCTTTTTGCACGTGTCTCTTGCACGTTTCTCCGAAGTTTTGGACCTGACGTAAAATGAGACACTTCTCGCACTAGAAAAAGGCACCATCTGTACAAAAAAGCTGTTTTCAAATACGAGGGTTAAGGGAAAGAAGAGTTTTTTGTTTTTCTCTAAAACTGTCACGTTTACCTATACCAAGACACCTGAGTGAGTACTGAGTAGTATTTTAGTCAAAAGTTATTATTTCCTACGGTATTGCCTTATTGTAATTCAAGAAAACCGCAGTTTAATTCAGAAAATGTGCACTCTTAGGTTAGAAAGTTACTAAATAAAACAACGAAGAGCCATAATAATAATGCCCGCCTTCCACTGAGATCAGAGCGGACTCATTAATGGCTCCTTTTGCATGTTCATAGCTGGCGAACTATTGTTATGTAGTTTAAGATTGCGTGCGCGACCAGCTGGCCTAGACAAGATGCCATTTTGCCGTCGTAAACGATAAGCGATAAGTAATAAATGTATGAGAATAACAGATAAGTCACGTGACCATTTGGGTATACTCTTGGCTCGACTCAGTCGTTTTTTTTCGGCGACAGTCAATCTCTTTTTTGGTATAATTCTTTATTTGTTGTGTATTTCTCGACAAAAATGTATACAATAAAATCAAAGACAATAGGTCGAATAGCAAATGAGACCAAAAAAGAATAGACTAACATTGAACATGCCCAAAGAAGATGGGGACGAATAACGAATGAGCCAAAATAAGAATATGGCAAAAGCACAAAGTTTACCAAATATGAAATAGGCTTCACACGAAAATCACGAACGGGTGACAAAAGCAGAAAGGGACGAATTTAAGAACTTGACAAAAAGCGGCTGAGTCGAGCCAAGAGTATACCACCATTTTCATACATTATCATGGTCACGTGACTTATAGCTTAAAAGACAATAGGTCGAATAGCAAATGAGACCAAAAAAGAATAGACTAACATTGAACATGCCCAAAGAAGATGGGGACGAATACTGAATGAGCCAAAATAAGAAAATGGCAAAAGCACAAAGTTTACCAAATATGAAATAGGCTTCACACGAAAATGGGAAATCAAGAACGGGTGACAAAAGCAGAAAGGGACGAATTTAAGAACTTGACAAAAAGCGGCTGAGTCGAGCCAAGAGTATACCACCATTTTCATACATTATCATGGTCACGTGACTTATAGCTTAAAAGACAATAGGTCGAATAGCAAATGAGACCAAAAAAGAATAGACTAACATTGAACATGCCCAAAGAAGATGGGGACGAATACCGAATGAGCCAAAATAAGAATATGGCAAAAGCACAAAGTTTACCAAATATGAAATAGGCTTCACACGAAAATCACGAACGGGTGACAAAAGCAGAAAGGGACGAATTTAAGAACTTGACAAAAAGCGACCGAGTCGAGCCAAGAGTATACCACCATTTTCATACATTATCATGGTCACGTGACTTATAGCTTATCGCACACGACTGCACAATGGCATCTTGGTTAGGCCTGCACCAGTACGGAGGCAGTCTAAAGTAGGGGCATGGAAAGAAGTCGTTTTTGACGTTTGTTTGCACATGAAGTTCTGTAAATGTTCACAGTTAGTATTATGGAGCAAATGACTTCATTGTTGCCTGTACGGAATAGTGATGTTACTACTGTTGCTGCAATTTACTGATAAGTCCATCGAAATAAATAAGTAAACCTTTTATATGGAGGTACGAATAGTTGCTATAATAGTAGGTACGCACATATTTTCTAAAAGTTTGTCATGGTTTCGACAGGTCCTCGCGAGCCCGTGTGCCTGGTGGATACGCGGCTTTACAGATTGTGTTGAACTTGACAACCAGATAAATGTCAAAATTGTTATAAAATCACGTATAATGTTATTTTTCGTAGAATAATAATTTATGTACCACTACGCTATTTATCACCTAGATGTGCTCTGATTTTAATCAATGGTTTTAGTGAGTTTATATACAATATTTGAAACTTTTTTAAAGGCAAGTACCAGATCTAACGCCCTTTCGCACTTGATTGAAAATTTTACGACAGTAAATTCGATCGTTTTACAACACTATTGTGAGCTGTCAAAAACGACTTCTTTCGATGCCCCTACTTTAGAGTTCCAGAGTCTTACCTTTTTCTGTTCGTCAGTCAGGTAGCCGTGTTGGTTGAACGAAGCGAAAGGCCGGTCGGTGGGCGGGTAGCGGAACGGCTCGTGGCCGAAGTTGAACCGGCACTGTTGGAACGCCATGAAGCTCGCAGCGGCGAAGAAGCCTTGCCTATTAACAATTAATGTCATGTTCACAATATGTTGCTAACTAAAATGTACCTAAACAGATTACTCGATGACCACGGACGTCGGAATGTAAATATCAGACATCGGAGTTCTGGGGCCTATTTCTCGAAAGCTTGTAACTTGTAATACAAGCGGAAGTCCTTATCTTATTAATGACGTTAAAAAGAGACTTCCACTTGTATTACAAGTTGCAAGCTTTTAAGAAACGGGCCTCTGGTAGCATTTTTGAGCTGTCATAGGGACTTCTCGTTTATCGACTACCTGCCGATTATACATAATGTATATCGATAAATGCAGAATACAAAATAATTAGGGTTACAAATAGAAGTGCAACATGCGGTCTTATCGCTAATGAACGATCTCTTTTATAATTATTTTTATTCTGTATTTATCGACATACATATGTATAATCGGTAGTCGAAAAACAAGAAGTCCTTATGACAGCTCAAAAATGCTACCAGAATTCCAATGTGTGATAATTATCAAATGATTTATCACCTTATTTATAAACGTCTCCTAACTTAGCAAGCCGATTATTATTGTTTGTCCCTTTCGGTCTAATCAATGTCTACAAGACCGAATGCGACAAACAATGTTTAACGGCTTGCTAAATTAGGAAGCATTTATGAATAAGAAGGTTAGTTTTTATAATAAGTTTTTTAGTTCAGAAACCACTTAGACACCTATTTAAAATTATTCGCTTCATTATATATAGAGACTACACTACTATGTCTACCGTTTACTACTAATACTGCCACTGAAATATTTTCTTTTAGACACAACAAGAGTAACAACTGATTACTTACAATTTCATTATTGTATAACCAGCGTATAATGAATGTTTTAGTCCAAGAAATAAGAAGTAACTTGGAGCCCTCTCTCAACAGTGTGCAGTCTCGTACTATTTTATATTTTCAGGTGCCATAAATTTTATTGTGCAACATTAGTAATAAAATGTTTTCTATATCAAGTCCCCTAACGAATCATACCTGGTAGTCTCAAAGATCTCCTTACAAGGCGGCAGTCTGTGCCCATTGAGCGAGAATATGACCTCCTTGGTGTTCATATCGATGAGCGCGCCGAGCACGTCGCCTGGCCGCCACTCGGGCACTTCGGTCACGGGTTCCGGCCGCGCCTTGTACCAGACCAGCTTCCTGCAGCCGTCGTACGAGAGGGAGTACAAGTCGTCGCCGATGCCGTAACCTTCCTGGAATGGTACTGGAATTATACGACGGAAACAGCCGCGGATCCAAGTCACTGGTCTCACCGCGAGCTACGCATCTATGAACTATCGGCTATAAGCACGAACAAAAGATACGCACTCCCGTGTAAATAAAAGAGACACGCTATCACCGCCGGGCGAGTATCGCCGTGTGTCTTTTTTTACACGGCAGTGCGTATCATTTGTTCGTGGTTATAGAAGAGACACGCTATCTCCGCCGGGCGAGTATCGCCGAGTGTCTTTTTTTTACACGGGAGTGCGTATCTTTTGTTTGTGTTTATATAAGAGACACGCTACCACCGCCGGGCGAGTATAGCCGTGTCTTTTTTTACACGGGAGTGCGTATCTTTTGTTTGTGTTTATATAAGAGACACGCTACCACCGCCGGGCGAGTATAGCCGTGTCTTTTTTTACACGGGAGTGCGTATCTTTTGTTTGTGTTTATATAAGAGACACGCTACCACCGCCGGGCGAGTATAGCCGTGTCTTTTTTTACACGGGAGTGCGTATTTTTTGTTCGTGGTTATAGAAGAGACACGCTATCACCGCCGGGCGAGTATCGCCGTGTCTCTTTTTTTACACGGCAGTGCGTATCTTTTGTTCGTGGTTATAATAAATAATAAATAAATATATTGGGACATCTTACACAAATCGACCTAGTCCCACGGTAAGCTCAATTAAGGCTTGTGATGTGGGTACCAGGCGACGATATATATAATAGATAGATACATATAGATACTTAAATACATAGACAACCATGACCAAGGAACAAACGTTTGTGATAAATAAATACACAAAGAATGCCCTCGCCGGGATTCGAACCCGGGACCTCCAGCTTCGTAGGCAGGGTCACTACCAACTAGGCTACGGAGGCTGACACGGTTATAGAAGAGACACGCTATCACCGCCGGGCGAGTATCGCCGTGTCTCTTTTTTTACACGAGAGTGCGTATGTTTTGTTCGTGTTTATAGCCCATAGTTCATAGCTTAGTAGCTCGCGGTGACACCAGTGCTCAAGGGGAACAATGGGGTTCTTGTCCCCTCTAACACTAAACCTAGGTATGCCTAGGTGTTGTTTTTTAACAATCGAAAAATATGTTCTAATATAAAAATACTATCATGTCATAAGACTACGGATCACGACTCCAACTCGTCGCAGGAAATCTTTATGTATTATCTCATAAAATGAGCTCAGGACCAAATTGGTTTCCAAAAAAATCAGCCGCACACGATAAAGTTGCCTTACATGTTTAAGCAAATGACTGTTCTTGGCCGCCCATCCGATCTGTATCATTATAGGTGTGACGACCACAGACTCGTAGTACCAGCAGCGTTCATCGGCTTGAAATGTGCAGCGAACGCTCTCGAATGAATACGGGTCGCAACGGGCCTCCAACCCGTCACAGGAGATATTTATTATTATTATTATTTAAAAAAATTTGAGCCCAGGATCAATTTGGTTGCCAAAACAGCTAGCTGCAAGCGATAAAGTCGACTTACATGATTAAGGAAATAACTGTTCTTGGTCGCCCATCCGATTTGCATGACTCCAGGTGTGACGACCACAGACTCGTAGTACCAACAGCCTTCATCGACTTGGAATGTGCATTGAACACTCTCGAAGGAATACGAGTCGCAACGGGTCTCCAATCCGTCACAGGAGATCTTTATGTATTATTGTTATTACAATTTTTTTTAGCCCAGGATCAAATCGGTTGCCAAAACAGTTAGCTGCAAGCGATAAAGTCGACTTACATGATTAAGGAAATGACTGTTCTTGGTCGCCCATCCGATCTGCATGACTCCAGGTGTGACGACCACAGACTCGTAGTACCAACAGCCTTCGTCGACTTGGAATGTGCATCGAACACTCTCGAAGGAATACGAGTCGCATCGAGCCTCCAACCCGTCACAGATCTTTATGTATTATTATTATTTCAATTTTTTTTGAGCCCAGGATCAAATTGGTTGCCAAAACAGTTAGCTGCAAGCGATAAAGTCGACTTACATGATTAAGGAAATGACTGTTCTTGGTCGCCCATCCGATCTGCATGACTGGTGTGACGACCACAGACTCGTAGTACCAACAGCCTTCATCGACTTGGAATGTGCATTGAACACTCTCGAAGGAATACGAGTCGCAACGGGTCTCCAATCCGTCACAGGAGATCTTTATGTATTATTGTTATTACAATTTTTTTTAGCCCAGGATCAAATCGGTTGCCAAAACAGTTAGCTGCGAGCGATAAAGTCGACTTACATGATTAAGGAAATGACTGTTCTTGGTCGCCCATCCGATCTGCATGACTCCAGGTGTGACGACCACAGACTCGTAGTACCAGCAGCCTTCATCGACTTGGAATGTGCATCGAACGCTCTCGAAGGAATACGAGTCGCAATGGGCCTCCAACCCGTCACAGGAGATCTTTATGTATTATTATTATTTTCAATTTTTGAGCCCAGGGTGAAATTGGTTGCCAAAACAGTTAGCTGCAAGCGATAAAGTCGACTTACATGATTAAGGAAATGACTATTCTTGGTCGCCCATCCGATCTGCATGACTCCAGGTGTGACGACCACAGACTCGTAGTACCAGCAGCCTTCATCGACTTGGAATGTGCATCGAACACTCTCGAAGGAATACGAGTCGCAACGGGCCTCCAACCCGTCACAGGAGATCTTGAGGTATTCGCTGACATCCTGTGAGTTCAGGATCACGTTGATGGTGGACATGTCGACTACCTCGTAGGAGAGCTTTCGGCCTTCGATGAGAACTGTGGAAATATTATTCTGTTAATAATAGCGTAAACGGTACTTAAATTACAAGTTTGGTTAACTATTCTTGTGTGTATTTTAGCCATTCAACGTCGCCTAGCAAATTAAAAATGTGCTCGGAAATTTGATTGCAAAACTTAACAATTAGACATATGTATAAGAGCACATACACCTCCATCAAATATACATATCTACAACTACACACCCAAGCATTGTAAGTCCAAGATTCCTAGAAACGCAATAGAAATGGCGTTATTTTTAATAATATTCGTATCTTTGTGGTCTAAAGTGTTTCATTATGTAATTTTTTAAAGTTTTGTTTAAGTTTTGCACCCATAGTTCCGAACGCTGATTATAAACATCTCATACAATTTTTAGCGAATGATTTAACACTAACATAGGTAGTGTCACGCAACCCACTCTTAGAAAGTTATTTTAGCTTCCGACGCTACACACAAGGGTTAAATAGCAGTAATTGAGAGGATTAATAAGTAGGCCAGCAACTATTAGGTGTTGTTGTGAATTATTTGATTACTTTAGAGGAGATCGTATTAAGAGTCAAGGTATTCTATATCTACATGCTAATTGAGCTGATGTCAACCTGCGGACATACCAGGTCCGTTCTGCTCGAGGCTAATTCTTGTAGCTCAAACAGCAAGTTCTCTCACTTGGCTGTTCTTCATGATCAACTCTTGCTCAACAATCAAAAGAAAATGAGGTTTAGGATGAGTGTAAAGTTATTCATAAACGTATCTTAACGGAAACGACCGATAAGTATAGTTTGTCCTTTTCCGTCTTATCCTCGTAAGGCCTACTATTCACCATAGTTACTTTTCCTATTTTTGATTTGAACCTTGTTCTACGGTCGAGGAATTTAATTTCCTACCCATTTCGTACCTTGTCATAGTAGCTATAATATGACAGTCCTAGCAGCTTTCATATTGATTGTCACTGTGACAAGGTACGAAATGGGTAGGAAATTAAATTCCTCGACTGTACATCATCGGGGATAGTGCGATACCGCGTAACTAACAAATCCATTGAAGGTCAATTTGAGTGTCAATTGTTTGATATTTGAACTCTATCTGCTTTGGTAGCTACGCGGTATTGCATTATCCCCGACGATATGTAGATTGGTAACAGAGTCGTTTATTTCAAACAGCAGTGAAAAAAAAGATTTAGAAGATTAGATAACAACAACTATGTACATTGTAATTTACATTGGGTCTTACGGGGATAAAGATGTTAGTGAATATCGATAAAATGGAAAGGGACAAACGATCCCTAATGAGCTTACTAAATTAAGAAGCGTTTATGCATATCCATATAAGTGTAAGGCCTAAGTGGTGGCGCCTGCGGGGCGGGCAGCGCCGCGTCGTATGTCCAAGGAATTGCATTTTCTCAAACTTGCTACCAGGGCTCGGATACCGGTTTTTGCTCCATACAAAAGAACGAAATCGAATTTCGTTCTTTTTTGTTCTTCGGTATATCAATTCTTTGTCATAAAAATAACAATACATTTAAAAAAAAAACCTTAACTAAAAATAAATGAAAACATAAATGTCACAAAATAAAGATACATAATAGACAAATAATTCAATTAATTCTTTGTTAATGGAGTAATTTAAAAATACGACGTTGGTAATTTCATAACATTTTGAGTACTACATAAACAATATAAAACATTTTAAATATTTGGCTATTTCGAGGTTTTAGAAAAAACCGGTTCCGAGCCTTGCTTGCTACGGAATGTTGATGTTACTTTCGTTAAATTAAACCCGGAAATACTATGTATCCGGTGTCATGCGCTAAGATGATATGTAAAGAGATTTCATGTATTTATTTCACACCTAAGACTGCAAACAATCTGTCTTTT